>JABASI010004815.1:1764-13359 GCA_019776505.1 Tomocerus nigrus | reverse complement strand
TAGGCAATTTGTTGCTAAGGAAGTTAATGCAGGAGTGACTTGTCGACACACTGTGCACAGATTTTTTTGTACTCTATCCATGCATTTTCCCGAAATTCTCTAACCCCGCCATTTCTTCGCTATTACAATACAATGGAAAAGACAGTCTCCAGCATAGACTACCATGAATATTATTGTCATTGTATTTTAAAATAGTCTTGGCCTCTTCTGACTACCATAATATGGCATTTTCTGAATTTCAACTGGGTATGTCGGGCTTGTCGAGTAGGTGTGGTGTGGTTTTGAGTTCCGCTTCCATGATCTAATTTCGAAATTAAAAATTCTGGACATATTTCGAGAGAATCGCATAAAATGAAATGGAGAACTATTGTAGTCTTGTAGTGTGGAAGACTTGATAAAGACCTAATGATTGTCAGTGTCAAGTGTGGTCAGTAAACGAAACATTAGTGACCGAGTCCGGAATTAAAACCAATTTCGCCAGGTTCTCCAGTTAAAACAATTGGCTGTTGAGGCCTCTCAATTCACAAAGAAACGTCAAATTCCAATTTAATTAGAACCTCTCAAAAATGGTTTTCATTCCAGACTCGGCCATTATGAAAACTTTTATTTGAGTCTCTGAATCCGAAACTCACAACCAATTTTATTATTCTATTCGATAATCAGTTTCATTCCTGGGGGAGTTTGATTTGAAGACGTAAATGCTAAAAATTGATCTTCCGCATGATTAATTATTATTTATAATAATAATAGTATTATTGTAACAGTAATGGTGATAGGTGAGTGATACTGATACATGGATGATGATGATAATGATACAAGATACAACCATACACGGATTCGAATAGGATAAATTACTAATTTTCTTTTTTTTTAAATTCAGCCGAAGGCATAAGCATAACCGAATAAGAAGACCAGTAAATCTGACCAACCAGGTAGAATTAACTGCGCATGATCAAAAATGAACCCCAAAGAAGGAAGAAACGAGGATAGTAATAGTAAATCCAAGAATTTTCCACCAACAACCGGAAATAATAAAAGACCCAGCGGAGAGAAAGTAATATTTCTTGGGTCTAACAAAAAAGAAAAACTAGAGGCAGAAAAAGGAAAGCCAATTGAACGAAAGGCAGATGAACAAAACAAGGAGAAGAAAGTTGAAACTATTAAGGAAAAACGTACTGATGGAAATGTAAGAGACAGTTCGAAAAAGGTAATATTCTCAGCTGTAACTGGCAAACCCATTTCACTGGAGAAAGGAAAAGCAGGTAAAGAAAGTGAGGCAAAACTGACAAATGGAGAACGTAAAGACAAAGTAGAAGTAGACGGAGATGACGTAAAGAAAGAAAAGCATATCAATATCTCACAACTGGAACTGCCACCACACAGTAATTAAATGATTCTTTTGTTTATGAACAAGTTTCATAATGGTCTCAGCCTCAGCTCATTCAGCAGGAGTCAGGAACCCAAGAAGTTCATTACTCTGACTCCGACTCCGATGTGGGTTTTATAAATTGAGTTCAATGTTGAGAGTTGAGACTGATAATGACATTCCATTGTCTTTCTTATCTTGCCAAATATAAATATATAGGTAGTCATTATAGTTTTATTTTCAAAAATATACCACATTTTATGATTATCAGGGCGTAGAAAGAGAAGACGTCACAGTGATGAGGAAAGAATACAAGGTAATGTTTATCAGAGACGTATGTATGGGCATCTTTTAGAAGACGTCGATCCTTCGGTGGAGAACGTAAGATTTGACTTTTTCCTGAGTTTTTTTAAATGATAAATGAACGATTCTCTGAGACTTGCAAAACACTTATCTATACTCTATACATATCATAACCATGAATATTGATGAGTATAATATGAGAGTACCTATATCAAATCTCTTGTGATTAATATATTGTAATAGCTAATGTTCCACATCTCATATGTAGTCATTCTGTGTGATCACAAAAAAGTTTGGAAAACATTACGTGTGCCGATTCGCTGAAGATAAGTCTCTATATCTATTTTCTCCAGCACACCGTTTACGGAAATTTGCTGTGTATATTACGAACCACCAGTACTTTTATTATTTCATCATTCTCACAATTCTTTGCAATTGTGTTACTATTGCAATGGGTGTGAATGAATTCGACGAGGATGGAAGCAAATATCGTGCTATGTACGATGTGAGTTGTACAGAAAACTGTATTTGCCATTTTCTATGAAACGCTATTTCTATTGTACGAAATGACAAGGATTTTTAATGTTCAATTTTGTTCTCCAGATAGAGACCGATCAGTTGGAACATGTTTTTTTGGCAATATATTGTACCGAAATGTTTTTGAAAATAATTTCCAAAGGATTTGCAATGAACAAATTTGCATATATGCGGAATTCGTGGAATGTTATAGATTTCGTTGTCGTTTCTTCGGGAATTTTAATTGCAGTATTTTCCACTTTCGATGATGACAATAATAGTGACATAGACGGGAAGGAAAGATCTGGTTTTCAAGTATTTCGTGTGTTTCGTGTTCTTCGAGCCGTAAAAACAGTGTCTGTTCTACCAGGACTTCGGACAATGATAAATGCTCTGTTAAGCGGTGCAGTGCAATTGCTGGAAGTTATGGCTTTAAACTGTAGTTGCTTACTAATCTTCGCGCTGTTTGCAATGGAAATGTACATGGGAAAACTTCGCCAAAAGTGTGTTGTCATACCAGGCGGCCCTGCGGGTATGAAAATCTTCTTTTTAAAGAGGGGTTTCCCGTTGCTGTAAGCGACTTCTCTAACTATTATAATCCCTCTTATCTTTTTTTGGGAAAAAAATCTTTCTCTAACGTATATCTTTGCAATGCAACTCTTTACTAACGATTCGTTTTCTGGGTATAAATAACTGAAATTGGCAAATAATTACATGCAGATACGGGAGAACAAACATGGGATAATACAATAGATCAACAGAAAATGTGGTACGATTGGGTTAATAATCCCGAACACTGGAAAGTGAGAGACCCCACTTATCCTAAGGAAGAATATCAGCCATGTGGAAACGACTCCAATATGAGAATATGTACTGATGGTTATACCTGTCTTCGTGTGGGTCCCAATTTTGATGATGGTTGGACTAGTTTCGATGACATTTTTTTGTCATTGCTATCTACTTTTCAAACCCTATCTACAGGTACAAAATTAAAATTACGAAAAGTCAATATAAAAAGTCTACTTCTTGTGTATTGTGTGCATAAATAAGCTTTACAATTTGTAAATGCGACAGAAATAGAAAGATTTTAATGGAACATTTAATTTTTAAATACATAGACTTCTGGGAGAGACCTTATGAGTTAGTATTGTCCTCAAGTGGTCCTTGGAGTCTCCTTTTCTTTTTAGTTGTGCTGTTTTTCGGGTCATTCTACCTTCTTAACTTAATGCTGGCTGTAGTGGCAATGAGTTACGAAACAGAAGCTGCGAAGAAAAAAGGTGCATCGGTAACAACCGGAGAAAAGTTGCTTCTCAATCGTGCGTCATCCACATTCAGCTTTGAAGATCCTTATAAATTGAATATACGCCTGATGACCAGATATCGTCGACATTTAGCACCTGAAAAATTCGGCAGAAAAGTGAATGAAAGCAATAGTGAATTGGATAGTTTTACTTCTGTAACGACCAGACCCAACGTCACGAAAAAGGGGCTTGGGGACACTATATTGGGTATTATTGGGAGACAATTACCTACAAACGATAGAGTATCACTTATTAAAACAAGAGCAGTGCCATTAAATGATGAAATTCCCAAACCGAAAGAAAATGTTCAAAAAGTCGTGGCTATTGAAATTGATCCAAAGCTGAAACTAGTACATTCTAAAGCAGGAGAGGAATCGGAATTGGAAAGCGAAGATGCATCAGTTTACAGCAAAGAGGGTGAAAATGGTGAAATTAAGAAATACCCACACGGTTACAGTTTCATTCTTCGTTTAGAAAGTCGCATGAGACCCGTAGCTATTTTTATCAGAAAAAAGCTGAGGCCGGTAGTTTCCCATCCAATGTTTGGTGCTTTTTCATTTTTTGCCGAAAATATTTTAATATTTTTCAACCTGCCCAACCAAACTATTTCACAACGTATTTTATATTTTATAGATGCATTCATCACATTTTTTATCATAACCAACACTCTGTTTTTTGCTTTGGAATACCATGGAATGCCCCAGACAATGAAAGACGTATTGGAAAGCGCAGATTATTTTTTCCTGGCGGTTTTCACTGCTGAAGCTGTTCTGAAGCTACTAGCTCTCCAAAAAGATTACTTCGCCGTTAAGTGGAATAGGTTCGACCTTTCCATCGTGGCTATTAGTTATTTGAGTCTAATTATCCCAAGCAATACTACATATCTTCAGAGCATGCGGCTTCTACGGATATTCAAATTGGCGCAAAGCTGGATTACAATGAAAGTTCTGTTAAATATTATCTTCCAAACGTTAGGAGCTATTGGAAATTTAGTATTACTGCTAACTATTGTCATTTATATATTCGCTATTCTGGGTATGCTGGTATTTATCTATTTAACAATAATATTTAGTTACGATATTCATAACTCCACAATTCCACTTAATTTGCAATGCTATTTAATTTTTAGGAATGCAAGTCGTGGGAGAAAACTACAGCCCTATCAATTTTGACACTGTAAATCATATGGAAAAATTTCCAAGGTGGAATTGGAATAATTTTTGGTATGCCTTCTTAGTGGTGTTTCGAATTATTTGTGGAGGTAATTCTGATCAAAGCAATAGATTTGATATTCAATAACATATTTATTGTAATTTATTGTAAACCTCCATTTAATTGTCAATATTTTTTTTAGAGTGGATAGAGCTGCTGTGGGAATGCTTCGCAGCACATAAACCAATTAAGGCCTCGTGGAAATGCTTTGTAATATTTTTCCCCACTTTAATAATTGGCAACTACATTGTGTTGAATCTTTTTCTTGCACTGCTACTCGAAAGTTTTAGCACAGAAGATCTTAAAGCTGCACAAGAAAGAGAGTTGGAAGCCTCAGGGAAGGCACAGAATCTCAAGAAAATTGTTATACTGCTCATGCAAAAAAGCGACCAGAAAAATGCTGATCAACAAAATCAATTGGAAGTTGGGAAAAGTGACGGTGCGTCGAATTTAAAGCGGAAACAAACTGCCACGGCTCTGATTGAAATCACAGCAAATGAATCTCTCGCTCGAGCTAGATTTAAAATGGCTACCAAAAAAGTAATAATCAAAAATCGCGTTGCGGTTGCTGAGAGGAGGATTGCCGCCACGTCTCAGTCAAGAGACAGCAGTGTAAAACAATCACAATCAATAATGTTTGGAACTACCCAAGCCGTATGCATGCTCTTTGTCTAAAAAATTTAAAAAATGCTTAAGACGAATTAAAAAGCTAATTATTTGAAAACTAACAATAATTGTATTTTAATTTTCAAAAAATGTTGGAAAAGAATACACCTAGTCCGAGTGGTGGATCTATCGAAGCAGAATTACTGGGTCTTTGCATGCCGAAAAAGTGCCTTGACCTAAACTGTAAAATTTGCATCAAACTGAAAACTATGGAATGGAAGCGATGGGATAGATTTAGACTTGCAACTACAAAAATAGTGGGGAATCCCTCTTTTGAATGGATAGTATTAGTATTGATATTGATTTCAAGCTTGACTCTTTGCTTTGAAGATATTCATCTAGACGATCAACCTAACCTGAAAGAAACTCTATTTTATCTCAATTGCATTTTTTGTTTCCTTTTTATCATTGAAATGTTCCTCAAGTGGTTTGCCTTTGGAATTTGGCCATACTTTAAGAACTCATGGTGTATACTTGATTTTTTAATTGTGGTTGTAAGTACAATTATTAATTGCAAAATTCATTACCATAATTTTATTTATCGCGTTTGAATTGAATTAGAATCTTCATGTTTTCCTCTTCAGATCAGTTTGATCACCTTATATTTTGATATACAAGTACGAGTTGAAAATTCCCAGGGAGGACTTAGTAAAAGTTATCGCTCAAATTTAGCTTCTTTGAAAGCTTTAAGGACTTTACGAGCTTTGCGTCCCTTAAGGGCTATTTCTAGATGGGAAGGGATGAAGGTGAAATCCCACACATTATAATTAAGAATCTGGCAATTCATCGCGTTAGCTACATTTAGTACATCTTTTTGAATTCAGATAGTCGTCAACGCTCTGATGTATGCTATTCCTTTGATTTTCAACGTATTACTCGTCTGTCTTCTCTTTTGGCTTATTTTTTCCATTATGGGAGTTCAGCTCTATAAAGGGAAATTTTTTCAATGCGTAAACAACGACGGAGAGCGAGTTGATAATACGGTAACTATAATGGTCAATTATTTGTTTGTTTTAAAAATTAGAGCATTCTCTATGAACCATAACATACAAGTGCAACTCGTTTGACATACAGATTGTTCCTTCTAAACGCATTTGTTGTGCCAAAGTATTCTCAGACCAGTATTCCTGGATTAACATCTTCCCAAATTTCGATAACGTCTTTCAGGGATACCTTTCTCTTTTTCAAATCGTAAGCGCAGTAATTTTTCAGAATGTACCCACACCTATGTTGGTAATGTGATGATTGAATTCGAAGAATTACATATTTTCTCGTGGTTCATTATTTTAGGCTACCTTCGAAGGCTGGGTAGGTGCATTGCAATGCAAAAGACAAAATAATAATCACTTTTGTTCTCTGAAAGTAATGTACATTTATATTTTTATGATGAGGTCAAGGATATAATGTATATTGACTTTCATGATCATATTTTTAAATCTGCTCAAACTTTATGTGTACACACGCATGTATTTTATGCTTATGTGTAATAGATGGAATTAATGGCAGCTGGTATCGATGCTGTTGACGTTGACGTTCAACCAATTCGAGAAAATCAACCCCTGCATTACGTCTTCTTCGTTGTCTTCATTGTTTTCGGTGCATTTTTTACGCTCAACCTTTTCATAGGAGTTTCGGTTGATAACTTCGGAATGCTCAAGAAAAAGGTGTCAATTTTAACAAAAACAGATGAAATGCATGCCGATTGCAATGAGTGCTTTGAGAATTACAGACTTGATCTTTATTTTAGTACGAGGGAAACTTAATTGAAATTTTTCTCACTCCAAGTCAACGCAATTATTTGACAGCTCTTAAGAAAATTGGGCACAAGAAACCTCAAAAGCTTATTGAGAAACCGGACAATAAATTTCTTGGTGTTTTCTATCAATTAACTATGTCACGAAGGTTCGTATTCGTGAATTTCCTCTTTTTCCTTTTTCTTGTACTCGTACGTTATTTATTTATGAATTCAAATTCTTGTACTAAATAGTAATGTAGGCTTTTTCATTTTTAGATTTGATAATGCTGTATTTATTGTGATTTTTCTGAACTTATTTGTCATTGCTTTTGAAAGTTTTGAACAAAGTAATATGCGTATCTATGCACTAAGTGCGATTAACAGTTTTTTCACCGCTGTTTATGTCTTGGGTAAGTTTTTTTATCCACCTATTCATTTTTGTGATGCAATAATTGCTGCATGATTATCTGTATAGCATTTTAAGCCCTCCCTCTGTCATAATTGGCCTTTCTTTACATACTTTACAGAATGTGTTGTGAAAATCTTAGGACTTCGACGATTCTACTTCACACAGGCTTGGAACATATTTGATTTCGTTCTGGTTATGGCGTCAATGCTAGACTTGATCATGATGAATAACAGGAGTGTCGAGTAAGCTTACAAACTCATTTAAGTAACTACGTGGTTATTTGATTAGGTTTTTAGGGAAATGTTATTGGATAATTATTGCGTAAAGTTCATTTTATCCTCATTTTACAGATTCCCGATTCCTCCTGCCATGTTGAGGATAGTTCGTGTAATTCGTATTGGACGTGTCTTACGTCTCATCAAAGTAAATTCAGTTATTTCAATATCCTAGTGCTCTTCTTGCTGTTATCACTTATCATCCCTTCACTATTAAGGAGGATGAGTATTTGTTTGTTGTATGCGATTATGGCAATCCAATTTGGCAAAATGATTGTATGTTGGTTTCCCGTAACCGACTTTTTTAACGGATTGGGGGCACTACCAAAAATATTTTTCAGTTTCATGTTTTCATATCGTCACCCAACTCATCCTCCCTTAGCTACCTATTTTATATGTATAACACTTTGCCTCACTAATTTTTATTCTATTGCAGTCTGCAAAAGGGATCAGGAAGCTATTAAACGCATTAATAGTATCTTTACCAGGTTTCGTTAGTTATTATAATGCATGAAATATTAATTTCGTTTATAAAAATTTGTAAAAATCCAATGTAAATTTCGTTAATTAACAGCTTTGGGGAACATTGGGGCGTTAATTGCTCTAATTACATTTATCTACGCTATTCTTGGGATGGCCAGTTTTAGTGGAGTACCGAGATTTGATGCCGTAGATCAAGTTGTGAACTGGGACACGTTTTTGAGCAGTTGTATTGTTTTACTCAGGTAAATCTATTTTGAAGTTTTTAATTTGTAACTTTATTAAACTTCGTTCTTTATTGAAGGTTGTTGCTTGCCGCTGGTTGGAACGATGTACTTGACGGTCTTATAGCAGCTCCATTAGTATGCGGCTCCTACAGAAAAATGAAATGTGGGCTTGAAGGAGAGCCAGATTGTCCTCATGAAGCCATTGCTGTAGGTTACTTTGTAACCTACATTTTAATCGTTTTCTTAATAATCATCAATATGTACACGGCTATCATTCTGGAAAATTACGAAGAAGCGAGTCATGAAGAAGGTGATTTTATCATAGTTAGTATTAGTGTATACGTACGTGAGTATCTACTTAAAATATTGCAATGTTTATAATGACAACTCTATCTATTACGGTTTCTTTCAGATTTATTTACCGACGATGACTTGGAAGTGTTTTACGCTCGTTGGGCACGGTAAGTTAACAATTTCTTTTCGTGTTAAAATGTTATAAACTCATGCTAGTCGACTTGCAATTTGAAATGCAAGTTTAAGGCCCATATTCTTAATGACGATTTTCCCTTATCCGAGGTTTTGGCTTAGGTTATCCGACTATTAAATTGGCCTTATTTTTTCAGTTACCTGGTAACAAAGCCGAAGCCAAAGCCAAAACTTTCATTAAGAATATGGGCCTAATGGATTTGGCATGATTTTCGTGCAAAAATAGTTCACCTTGTCTTAAAAATTCGATATATACGTAATAATTGAAAAGTTAAACCCGCCTAAGAAGCATAAATCAATTCGATTTCGGTAACGTTTTGGCTTTTATATAAGGACATCAGTCAGCGTTTGAGTGTTAAAAATGAATTGTTAATTATTTATTTTGGAAATTTTAAAATGTCGTATTCAAAGTTATTTTTTAATTGTATAGCGCTTATTGCATTATGTCAAAAATCTAAATCATGACATGCATGGTTGAGAAATGCGGAATAGGTATAATATAACGATAAGTTCTTATATAGTTAAAATTTTGGAATAAATGACACGGTATGTGTGTTTCAAACAGGTTTGACCCACTGGCAACTCAATTTGTCGGTTTTGAGCAGTTGTCTGATTTACTTGCCAGTTTGGATCCCCCATTCTGTGTCGCTAAACCTAATATCGTTGCAATTGTTGCATTTAATTTACCTATCTGTCGTGGGAATAAAATACATTGTTTGGATATTCTGCATGCGCTAATTAAGCGTGTTGTTGGGGATTTTGACGATAACGAAGAATTTCGAAAGGTAGTTGTGGAAAATGAATCAGTTTATATAGTTTATTCTCAAATACTAGAATATATGTACTTATCGTATTTCTCTTTATATGGTGTCAGCTGCAACTAAAAGTGGAACAAAGATTTCAAAAGCAGTTTCCAAATCGAAAGCTCTTGGACATCATTTCGTCCACAAGAATTTGGAAATCTCAACAACACGCTGCAACTATTATTCAACGAGCTTGGAGAGCATACTACCTACGTACACACCCAGAAAGTACCTTAATCTCAAAAAAGTATGATCGTAGAAAGAATTCTTCGACCGTTGGTTTGATGGCATTGTAATCCCTTAAGATTGTTAAGCATTAAAATGTGTCGTTTTTGTTAGAGAGATTCTATAGTGTATAGAAAAGTTTGCGTTTCACTATAAAATGATTTTTCTGTTCTATAGGTATATGAACTAAATAGGTAGGTATTAATCAGGTATTAATAAGCTATGAAACCCCTTCGATTGCTAACATTAAGAATTATTAGCTAATCATCCAATTGTAAAACAATGCTCATCACTCATCACATTACTATGTGTGTGAAAATGTCATTCATATTCTCATAACTAATAATAATATTGTAAATGTAATTCGTTGAGCAAATATGTAAGTTGACTTCGACTATAATCCACAAATCCTGTAAAAAATAATTGTATTGTTATAAGTTGTTGTGTAACAAAATTGTGTATAGCCTTTTCTTTGGCCGTAATTAAATTAAAATACACTACCTACTGTAATTCGTCAACTGATGTGTTTTTCATTCAATAGAATGCTGACTGCTAGTGCTGGCTAACTGCTGCTATATATTTACTTCTGTCTGATCTGATATGGCACTTAATTCTTATCAGGGTGGCATTTAATTTTTTATGGAAGTGTGTCAGCTTATTAGTCGAATAAACCATCCACAACGGATATAATACAGAGTAGCAGATGGCCTCAGAATGTTGTCGTTGACCCATTTTCTCGTTTAGCCTTCCTTTAAACCGTAGTAGTACGTGTAAAAGATTTGAACTATCTATGTATCTTATCTGAATGCGTTCATGAGATATCCAGTGAATTTTGAATTCTGGGATCCAATGGTCCAATAGTCCAATTAACACATGAACAATGTACTCTTACTCTGCATCCATTGAAACGTTATGTATAGTGGCTTATATCCAGCAGAGAAGAACGGACTGACAGATTGTTGAAAAGTTATAGTGCGCAGCGGAGACAGACGGACAGACAGATTGAGTAACCTATACAGAGCAGCTACTCTGAGTATCGGCACTCATAATGTCATAAATTATCATGAAATACGGAAATACCTAGTACGTACTTTTTTAGTCGGAAGGATTGATTGATATATATTATGTAGGCCTGCGGTTTGAAGAAACTGGTAGCTGAACTTAACTAATACTCCATTTAAATTTACATGGAATTTATTGCTTCAAAATGTTTTTTATAATTAATTCTACCCAGATTTCACGAATAATAAACATTTCTTATCACTAATCAATAATCAACCAGATCACATTCAATGCAAAATACAGATAAGGGTTATTTCTTAAAAGTTTAGGCACCAGTTTTTAGTTTCCTTTGAGTACGTTAGTACAAAACAAAGTAACTATATATTACTGAAAACTGATTGTGATATTATAAACATAGTACAAAAAATGTTTATATCTACTTTAAACGCACATGTAAATGTTAGTTTCATAGCAAACCATGGCATGGTCAAACCAGGGTCAAACCTAAATCACATTATTTTTATCCTCAGCAGTCAAGGAATGTAGGACGTAGATGAACCAGTCAACGTAAACCGATATTTATATAATT
>JABASI010004814.1:0-13359 GCA_019776505.1 Tomocerus nigrus | reverse complement strand
TTCACCCTAATGAATCACTTGAGAACTCACACTGGAGAAAGGCCATTTGAATGTGACATTTGTGGCAAGCGCTTTACTAAATCCAGTTCTTTAGAAATTCATTTGAGAATTCACACTGGGGAAAAGCCATTCGAATGTGAGATTTGTGGAGAAAGGTTTCATAGGTCCGAAAATTTAAAAACACACTCGACAACTCATTCTGGAGCGATGCAATTCGAATGTTACATTTGTGGAAATGGTTTTACTACATCCTCCGAATTAAAAGTTCACTTAAGAAGTCACGGAGAAGGAGAAGGCAGGCTATTTGAATGTGACTTTTGTGGGAAAGGGCATAAACGACCCGGAGATTTAAAAGTTCACTTGAGAATTCACACTGGAGAAAAGCCTTTCAAATGTGACATTTGCGAGAAAACTTTTGCTCAATCTTCCAATCTAAGGAGTCACTTGAAAACTCATACTGGGGAAAAGCCTTTTGAGTGTGACATTTGTGGGAAAAGGTTTTCCGAATTCCACGTTCTCAAGGGTCACCTGAAAACTCACGAAGAAAAGAATTTCGAATGTGACGTATGTGGGGAAAGTTTTACTCAATCTGGAGATTTAAAAGTTCATTTCAGAATGCACACTGGAGAGACGCCTTTCAAATGTGACATTTGTGGAAATAGCTTTGCTCATTCTCACGATCTAAGGCGTCACTTGAGAACTCATAGTGCAGAAAAGTCATTTGAATGTGACATTTGTGGCAAAAAAATTTCTCGATCTGATTCTTTAAAAGCTCACATAAGAACGCATAGTGGAGAAAAGCCTTACAAGTGTGGTATGTGTGGTAAAAGTTTTCAAAGATCCGAACATTTAAAAACGCATTCGCTAACTCATAGTGGAGAAAGACCATTTGAATGTGACATTTGCGGGATGGGGTATAAAACTTCTACTAATTTAAAAGTTCACTTGAGAATCCACACTGGAGAAAAGCCTTTCAAATGTGACATTTGTGGAAATGAATTTGCGCAATCGTCCACCCTAAAGAAGCACTTGAGAACTCATTCTGGAGATAAAACATTTGGGTGTGATATTTGTAGCAAACGATTTACTACATCCAGTGCATTAGCAGTTCACCGGAGAACGCATAGTAAAGAAAAGCCTTACAAGTGTGACATTTGTGGGAAAAGTTTTCGTAAATCTGCAAATCTTAAAATGCATTCGACAAATCATACTGGAGAAAAGCCATTTGAATGTGACATTTGTGGAAATGGTTTTACTCAATCCTGCAATCTAACAAGTCACTTGAGAACTCATACTGGAGAGAAGCCATTTAAATGTGAAATTTGTGGGAAAGAGTTTGGAGGTGCTTCCAATTTAACCCGCCATTTGAAATTACACGGCGGAGAAAACCTTTATAATGTGGCATTTGTGGAATAAGTTTTACTAAAACTTGATAATTAAATTTCACATCATCAAACTCGTACTGGAGAAAACCCGATCGAATGCCATATTTTGTGCTAGCCATAGTGGGACATTTGTAGGAAAATTTACTCAATCCAGAACTCAATCTGGAACTTATTTGAAATCCCAAACAGGGAAAAACTTTTATAATGGAACATTCTGAGTCCTACAAGAAATTTAACATCTCCCTTCAGAATCTTATATATTTAGCAGATGCCATTTATTTTTATTTTCTGCTTCCTTTCGAATTATAAGAATTTATCGAAATTTATTTATTTATTCTGGGCACGTTTTACTACCCTGTAAAATCCTTCTCGTATAGGATATGCATGAAACTTAAGGTATATGAAATATTGAGTACACTTCGTTGTAAATTTTCATTGTAAAATTTGGTGGAAAATTTTAAATGGGTGAAGGCATTTAATTAAGTGATTTGTACGCAACGAGTACTTATAGTCCAGCCATAAATAAATGAGAATGAAAACCACGGAATTGTGAATATGGCCCCAATTTTCCTTCGGAAATTGAGGCGTAGGATTTTTTTCATTCTCATTTTCAAATGATTCGATTATAGGTATAATTCAACAATAAAAATAATTATGAAATAAATAAATTCGTGAAAAACGAAACAAGGGGACAAAAAATATACACAAATAATAAATGTAATATTAAATAAAAGGAATGCCAATGTATCCAACAAATACTATGTACCTATAAAAACTTATAATAATATCCCATATATTTCTTAACTATTATTCCTCAAATTTTAATTGGACTACGACAGTGTACCATACATGAAGGCTAATGTATATGGGCCTTGTTTTTTAGTTTTCCTCGCCGCCTCTCGATATGCTTCAGGATTTAACATATTTTTTTCTAACTTAGGTAGGTATCTCCGTGGACAAATTTTTGTACTATTCATAAACGCATAGATGGGGATTGCATCCCGGTTTTCCCGGGGATAGGCAGCCGTCCTCGCAGGTGCAGAAATCAAAATCCCACCCACACGACATACCTAAAAATTCAGAAAATGGTAATTAAAAAAAATACCCCATGGTAGTCTAAGTACAGTAGTTGCTGTCATGGAATTATGGGGGAAGGTAGGCTGATCCTCTGCTTGTTGACTCCCTAGAGTCAAGAAATGACTTCCTGGATAAGCTGCATATAATTTGGAAGCATAACTTCCATTTCCTCTCTGATTTGGTGATACAACAGAACGAAGTAGAAAACATTGTGATATCTCCAAATCAGAGGAGGAAATTAGAAATAACTCACCATGTAGCTACATTCCAATTTTAAAAACTATAATTTCTGCATTTTCCTCTGCAAATGAAACTTTTTGAAGTATTTGTCACTCTGTCGCTAAAATTTATTTATAAACAGAAACTGACGATCAAATGGAATAATGACGATACCTTTCGGTATCTAAGTAATCAAAGACAATGAAGCTCGTTTTTAATTATTAAGACAATAACTTAGCGCGCTATAAGCGCTAATCATTATATATCAAATATATAAAATCGCGTGACTTAGCATTACTAATTTGGTGATGGGTGATGGTGATGTAGATGTATTTCTTTATTCTTTTATGGTAACAATAAAATAAATCAAGCGGATTAATTACTACAAATTTTTAAATTGCATTTGTACCGGAACTTATTCAAAAAATTCTTAATTACATACTGTTGAAAAAGTATCAACAAAAACTGCACTCTACATCTCACCAAAATGCTGTAAATAAATAGGTATGTTGGCGTACCTACACTAAAAATTATACGGTAATAAAAATTGGACAACTGTAATATTATTTTTACGGAAACCAATATAAACTTTTATACTTAAATCCATTACATATTGTGAAATAATTTTCACATGCAAAAATGAAATAAGAAAAAGACCAGCAGACAAGGGTGACATAGAAGATAATGACAATATTTGAATTCATATTTATGGCTGTGAAATCTGGAGGTTTCTTGAGATCTCTTTTTTCAAATTCATTTATAATAGGCGTCCGTTCACGCATTTCATCTACTTTATCTAAAATTCCAGAATGAATCGTTGATTGTATCTTTTGAGTTATTTCGTTTGCAAAACTGTGTCGGAGGTTCAAATATAAAGAAGTAAGGGAAGGAAGAAAACTTTCCTCCCCTTTATACGCCGATTTGATGACATTTGTTAATTCAGGGGTATTCCAAAACTTTTTGGAGTAAAATTTACCCAGTTGACTTTTTATGTCAACATATGCCGTTTTTCTACACCCAATTATTGAATTTCGAGCATAGTTCATAGTTCATAGTTCATATTTATTCAAGTGCCACTTAATCAGTATACAAACAAGTTAATGAATGCCTCCGTTTTAGCAATATGGTACGTACCTCTTTTTGACTAGTATTTTTGGGGTTACCTAATAATTCTTTCCAAATATTTCAATTCCTTTGCATTAGTAATGCTCAAATTATGATAAGTATCTAGACCAATTTTTTTGAAAATATGCAACCCGAACACAGTTTTTTCTTTGATATGTAACCACTTATCCAATTCAGTGGAACGAAAGACACGAATTTTTGAAATTAGTCGACTTTGCTGTTAGATTTGTTAATGACATTCAGAAAAAGAATTCCATCGCTCTCGTTGTGACCAAAGTGAATAGTTACGTTGCCAGGAGATTTCTGACGCATGGCACCATTATAAATTCTATTACTGAATTTATGGTAAAGGTAAATATAGTTAGCTTTCCAATAAATAAAAACTATTGCGAATTTAGTAGAGAAAAGAATCATGAAAAAATTTTTGAATTCATTCAACAAAGAGAGCAACAGCGACAAATACACAAAAATTGCCATTTCTAGAGGTCCAGACAAATACGGCTTGCTTAAGGATATAGAGCTAGTAATGGTGGGAATCCCTGACATTGAAGATTTAGACACAAATCGAAAATTTGTAAAGTACACTTTAAAAGATGAAAATGATTTTGCTTACAGCCTTTCTCATCAAACAAAGGAACAAATTGAGCCAGTTGTGCTAGAGATAAATGCTAACATTACATTGTGGTCAATGGAATTAGCAAGTGTCATTACAATCGCAAAATTAGAATTAAAATTAGCTGCTTTACTTAAAGAACTGAAAGATAACGAGAGAGTCAATCCAGAAATGATTGTTGCAGGCATTAAGGCATTTTTAACTACTTTTCACATTAAAGCAAACCAAAATTATTTTAGGCAAGTTTTAAAGCTTGTTAAATATTTGTTTTTTCTCAAAGATGCGATAGAAAAACAGTACAGACAAGCAATTTTACTGTGACTTAAACCATTTGACGACCTGATCTAGTCTACCAATCCCCTAACGTTTAAATCTGTCATCTTGCCGACTTGTTGATATATTAAGTTGTCTTCCATTATTATCTTTCTAAAATCCACAGTAAATCAAAAAAATCTAATTAAAACAACGATAAATTATAGTCAATCACGTATAACATTAGTCGGCATTTCTTAACCTTTATTCATAAGCAATTACAATTATGCTTTATCTCAATGTTTGATTTTATAACCTGATCTGGAATGAATTAAACATAATGTGTTTATGACTGCTGACAAATTTTGGGGAAACAGTATTATATGATTTTGTCGGTTATTTAGTACACTACGCATTGTTTTAATTCATTTATTCATAATGCAATTTGATTCCATGAAAAACTTAAGCTACTAATTCAAATAACCAACAACCATAACATTAAAGATTATTTTAAGGATCTCTTTAAATTTAAATCTTTTTCCCTGAAATATAAAGCGCAACAACTTTATTAAATTTGAAAGTTCTCAGATCCTGCTTCCCATTATTTGGGGATTTCGTGATATCCTCAAGGAATAGTTCCTTGGCATATTACTGGTTTTTCTAAGCCGTATACAATGGGAAATTTCAGAAAACGTACAGAGCTGTAAAATTTTAATACTATTGTAGGATATAATGAATGGGCACGTTGGAGACACTCTAAAATAAAAGCAATCGAGCAGGCAACTAATAATAACAAATACAGGTAAAACACTGATACTATGTTTACATTAGTCAAAGACAACTTGCAGCCATTTTCGCAACTTTTGATAGCGTGCCACGTAATATTTCTAGAACTGAAATCGTGCCTTACATTTTCCTCTTGAAAATAATCGTACCAAGTCTCAAATAACAAAAAGATTCCAGAACTCATCAAGTTTTGAACTCTTAAATGTAAAATATACTTGAAAAATGAATGCTCGATTATAATAACATTTTGTGCGCTCAAGAAATTGTCTCTTCCTCGACTAAAAGTGACATTACGAAACAAATATTTTTGATATCTGTCCAGCCATTGGTTGGAAGTTACTAAGGCTATTTTCTTGTGGCAAGATTTCAACAGATTATGAGTTTCATCCATAAATGGATTGTATTCGAAATTCGACTCTGGCTCCGAAGCAATGAATTTTGATGGGAGCTCTAATAAAAAGTTGAGTCCATAACTTTTCATTTCTTCTTTGTGCTGTATATTTGTCGTGTAAAGTGTCCAGCCCAAATGCATTTCAAAATAGCGTGTGGAAAGCTGAAAAGTCCTGAATAGGTTACAAAGCTTCAGCATCCACTCAAGACCCTCCTCGTCAGCACATGACGGGTACACTGAGCTGTTGGACCCAAACAATTTTTCCAATGCACCGGGCAGAGATTCATGTTTGCATAAGTCTCGTGGTGGTCTGGATGGTATTGCTATTTTTTCAATAGCACGATATAAATGAATTGATGTTGACGCTCCATACACTAGAGGAAGCATAATAAATGCATGAAAGAATATGTCATTGTAATCCAGTAGGACAAAATTTTCAAGATCTTTAAGCATTGTATAATTTGACTGTTGCTTCTTAAGTACAATCATTTGACCTACAACAACAGATTTGTAAATATTACTGAAGATTACCCCTGCAATTGTCCATACTCCAAATGTCAACATTAATTTCCACTTGTGTGTAATTAATTCCCCAGGAATGGATATTCCTTGTTCTAATAAAATGGCCAAGTGATCATAAAGAGCCACACAAATAACTTTTATGATATTATTTGTAGCGCTTTTTAGATGTCGTTTTTGAAAGGTTATAATTAGGGAGACAAAAACGGCTGCTGCACATATTAAGACCCAGCTAAGTTTGTCAAAAGGGACAGTATATATTTCCCACGGCAGATTTTCTTCTATTCCTGTACAAGTAACGAAATTCCAATCATTTTTTCCAGTTATTGTACGGGAGTAGTACATTTTACCTAAAATCGGTTCAATTGCATTTGACCGTATTGTTACCAAAAAGCCAGATTTCTTCATTGAAATATCGGCATGATTTTTAAATATCAAGGACAGGATTGCCGTGTTAAACTTTATTTCCATCTTTTTAAAAGGCGATATTTGTGTATGGTTATCGTAATTTGTAATGTTATTTTCTCCTCGCACCCATTTCGAACAATTCAATGACGTCGGTAATTGGCGTTGATGCATTAGAACATAATGGACGAATTTAAAAATGATTTCTTCTGAGATTTCTTCAAAGTCCATATCCAAAACGAACGGATCCTTGGCAGTGCGACCACAAAGATTGTTCAAATAGTTCAAACGTATTTGCCCTCGTTTAATTCTGTAAATATCTGGAATGGTGTAATTGAAATCTTCCATTGGTAGAAATAAAGGGAGACTATTGCTACCATAATTGTAATGGCCAAGATAGTCTTGTTTTGGAAATATAATAATTTCATAGCCGTAGTTTTCACGACATCTTTTCCATTGCATAGAAGTGTCGAACCGTTCACAGGCATTTATAAAAAAAAGGAACTGTAGGGCAATATAAGTGTCGACATCACGTTCGGTCTGTACAAAGATTCTTGTGAAAGGGAGTAGCCATTTCCGATCTTCTGAGGGAGTTAACGGTTCCCTTTTAAGCAAATTCTCCAAGTGCATCATTGATATTGGGCCTCTCTTTGCACTATTTAGTTCACTAAAGAATGGTACCCAATTATCGTAGATTATGGAAACACTTGTTTGCGTCGACAAATCATTTACAATCTCGTCAAAATTTTCGATTTTAAAATAGGTTTTTTGGGAAAATGCTAGAACTACAAGATTTTGAAAAATTGAGATCAGGAAACACATTTTAGGGACAACAACCATGTTTGCTTTTAGAATAAATATTTGGTTAAACGCATTCAGAAACCATTATCATTTACATAGAAGGTTGTAATTGTAAACTGTGCTTCCTTAAGACGGCACATTTTTTGTACAATTTTGTTAAACTTAGAGCCTCCCTTGGTTTAAAACATAAAAAAATGTTTATTTTATTTATTTTAGAATCTACTGAGACAAAAATAAAAGACAAGTACAAAAATATCGTTCTACTGAAATGGAAACTACACTATGTTGATAGATTACTCATCCTTATGAATGATGGTTACTCTAATACAGAAATTAAACATTGCACTCTGAATTTTGAATCATTGAAATTGCTTCGTAGTTCATCGAAAATGTACGTATTAATAGTCTACAGAATCCTAAAATTACAAAATGTTTCTCTGTTCATGATGACAGTTGTGGCTGAAGTAAGCTTGGAAAACATTTTAAAATGATATGAATCTTAACACCTTCGTCCTATATGGAATTACGTCAGAGAAGGAGAATTAACACTGTTTTCAATTATATGTACAGATAGACCACTTTATTCGTTTTATTAATTAATGTTATTGCAAAATTTCAATTCTAATAAATGACTTTTTTGTTGCATTTGAAAGTAGCGAATCTCGTGTTATTTCATTCCTCTTTATCAGGATGCGCTTTTTTCGGATGGTAACAGTCTGAATTGATTTGAAATCTAATTTGAAACTTTCTGCCCGGGCTTTTGCCAATGTTACCTCTGAACACTGATGGTTGTGACGACGACGTCACCTCTTCCGTGGAAACCTAATGCATAATAAGTAGAATTATTTTTGATTCTCTGCGAATATTTTGGCACTTTCAGTTGTTTGAAACTGTCTTGTAGATTCCAATTGAAACACCTTCTAGGTGTGTCAAAAAAGTTCGGCTATTACACTGGAATGAATAAATTATAATTTTTGAGGAGTTCTGCACTTGAAAATAGGAATTCTAGTGTTGCAATTATGATGAAAGCTCGAATTAATCACTAAAAATCTGTAGGTTCTACTTTCCTAATAAATACGTTATGCTAACAAAATCGAATTGGGGCGAGTTTCAGAATTATTGTTGTCATTACTACAGTTTAAAGGCTGTACAGATAATAACAATATACAATTACTACTGATGAAAAAGAAAGGTAGAGGAGAATCCTACACTTGCTGTTTACGGCGATGATAGCCACACCTTTACCAATTTTAACTACACTTACATTTTAAGAATATACACTTTATTTTCAAATTTTAGAAGTATTTAGTATTTACTTACCTTTAGAAACTCTTCGCCATGATATACCTCACTTATTACTCACATGCATACATCACAATACAGTGTTCCAAAACAGCAGATTACCTAAACTATAACATATCTATATTCATAAAACCCTGAGTCATCGCCCAACTCCCCCTATCCAACCCAAAAATCCTTTCTCATACGACAACAAAAAAATTCTCTGTAAACGAAGACTGTACCATGCGTAACCTAAATTAAAGAGACATTTGTCATTCGTTTTCACACATTTCTTTTTTAGATGCCTCATCTTCCAACAAATATGCTGTACGACTGTCACGAGTTTTATATCATGGAAAATGCTTAAACGTGTTCACAATAACCATCTACAAGCCCTGACATTATCAGTTGTTCAAGACGACTACGGTATTTGCTGAAGTATGCCCGTCAAACATTTTGAAATAATGTGAATCTTTACTGTGTATGGAATTAGATTAGTTGGAAAACAAACATGTTTTCAATTTTGGGCGCCGTAATTGGTTTTATTTATTAATATTATTGCAAAATTAAATTTTTAATGAAGACCTTTTGTTGCATTTTAATTTTGTTTCGTCCCTTTTTAAGTAGATATGTGTCTTGTTCGGATGGTAAAAATCTGAATTGAAATGACTAATTTAAAAAGTTGGGTCTGAGTCTCTTTCTGCCATTTTGAACACTGGTGGTTGTAACAAATACCCAACATTGGCTCTACCTGCTGTGGTCGTGTATGTAATGCATTCATTTAATAAATAGTAGAAATAGTAAAATTATTTATGATTCCAAGAGAATATTTTGGCACTTCAGCTCTTTGCAACCACCTCTTAGGTTCATATTTACAGATAGGTGTCAAAGGAGTTCGAGTATTACACTGGGCGGTGACAAGTATAATTGTAGTGGAGATGGAGTTCTGTAATTGAAAATTGTTAATGACTTCAGGAGAAGCTTGTCATTGGCGGGAAGCCATATTATGTCCTTATATCTTGAAATAATAAATAAATAATAAATAAATAAATATGACAATGACCCAATTGCGCCCCATTTATTCATTTTTTGTTTGCTGATCAAGTTGATGTAAAAAAAAGCATACCGCAATATATCTTACCATGTTCTTGACTACATATCTTTTTATTATTTCGTAGTCACCCTATAAATTTTTGCATCATCATCACAATGCAATGCTAACGGAGTCAATTGTATGTCTAGTAGTTATGTAAATGGGATGAAAATATGATTTCAAATGCACATGTAGTTCTTTTATGTAATCTAACACTAATTGAAAGGATGTAATTTGTGCATTAATCTTGAATTTATTTAAAATTATTTTATAGGAACAAAATAACAAAAAGGATAACAGTCTAAGGGTCGCACTCCACCATAGCTTGAATGTTGAATAGGAATGGAAAACACAATCAAAATTAGCAACATTATTTTGATTAAAGAAAGTGTAGAATTTATTGTAAATGGCAGCTCTTCAAGCACTCAATTTACATACCTGTATATTAAAATTGAAACTGAATATAATATGTAGTAGGAATTATCTGTCCACATATTGCTAGTCATTCTCTAAGCCGTATAAAATGGCCGTATAAAATTAGTTTGAACGGATTGTGTGGGAAAAATTGGCATTCGTACAAATAAAAAGCCGAACCAGTACATGGTAATTTTTAAGTCTGAGTTAGCTATAGTGGCGTCAAGAGTCGGGTACTGGGAATTAATGAGTAAAATAATATTACCTATATGATTTTGTTGGTTATTTAGCATAGGTATGTATTATTTTAATTGATTTATTCATAATTCAATTGGATTTTACGAAAGACTTATATGCTACAAATTCAAATATGTATTCAAAATACACAACATTAAAAGGTATAATTATTTAATAATGCCATGGGCAATATCTTTCTTAAAGATCCTCCAACGCCGCATTTCCTATTTATTAACAGGGATTTTAAGGTATCCTCAAGGAATTATCCCTCAACTCATATTATAATGCTGTTATTCCAGGCCGCATAAAATGGCAGATTTTAGTAAACGTACAGAAATGTAAAATTACAATACTAATATAGTATAAAATGAATACACACACGTTGGAGACACTCAATAATAAAAGCAATCAAGCAGGCAGTCGCCAAAAACAAACAATACAGATAGAATACGGTTACTATGTTTACGTTAGCCAAAGACAAAGAACAACCATTGACACAACTTTTGGTAGCCTGCCATGAAATGATTCTTGAGCTCAAATTCATTCTTACTTCGTTTTCCTGAAAATATTCGTTCCAAGTCTCAAACAACCAGAATATACCAGAACTCATTAAGTTTTGAACTCTTACATGTAAAATGTATTGGGCAAATGAGTAGTTAATTATAATGACATTTTGCGTCCTCATGAATCTTTCTCGTCCTCGGCTAAAACTAACATTGCGAAATAAATATTTCTGATATGTGTGCAACCATTGGTTGGAAGCGACGAAGGCTATTTTCTTATGACAAGATTTCAAGAGATTATGAATATCATCCTGAAAAGGACTGTAAGGGAATCTCCCTTGTGTTTCCGAAGCCATGAATTTTGAAGGCAGTTCTAATAAAAATTTGAGTCCATGGCCTTTTATCTTATCCTCGTAATGCCTGTCTATTGTGTATAGTCTCCATAGTAAATCCATTTCAAAATAGCGTGTGGAAAGCTGAAAAGTCCTGAATAGCTCATAAAGCTTCAGTACTCGTCCAAGACTCTCCTCGTTAGCACATGATGGGTACACTGAGCTGTTGAACCCAAACATTTTTTCTAATGTGTCCGGCAGAGATCTGTTTTTGCATAAAAATGGTGGCGGCCAGTCATAAGATATGTAATCGTAATTAAGATATAATTTGTATGATGCATATGGCACTCCGTGTAACCTAGGCACGGTAGCAAAGGCAGGGAAAAATATGTCATTATAATCCAGTAGTACAAAATTATGTAGATCTTTAAGCATTGTATAATTTGACTGCGGTTTATTAGGCACAATCATTTGACCCACAATGACCGATTTGTAGATATTACTAAAGATCACCCCTGCAATCGTCCATAATCCAATCGTCAACATTAATTTTCCTTTATGTGTAATTAACTCCCTTGGAATAGATATTCCTTGTTCTAACAAAACAGCCAAATGATCATAAAGATCAACTAAAATAACTTTAATATCTACAATTTTAACTATTTTTAAATGATGTCGCTGAAAGCAGGTTACAATTACAGAGACCAATAAAGCGGCTGCACATATCAAGATCCAACTAATTACGTCAAAGGGTGCAGTATATATTTTCCAACCCAGATCTTCATTAATTCCTGCACAAGTAGCAAAATTCCAGTCATTTTCCCCAGTTATTATACGAGAGTAGTGAGATTCACCTAATAACGATTCTATTTTCTGTGATCTTATTCTTACGTCCCTTTTAAGTGTATGTATTACATCATCGGGAAGACCATTGAAGATCAATGACAGAATTGCCATGTTAAATTTATTTTCCAACTTTTTAAACGGCGTTATGTGTGTAAAGTTATTATAATTTGGGTCATCTGTTCTGAGCCAATCGATACAAATATGTGGCCCTGGTAACTGGTTTTGGTGCATATTAACATAATCAACGAATTGAAAAATAATTTTTTCGGAGAGATTTTCAAATTCTATCTGAAGCATTGGAACCCTGGCAGTGAGACGACAAAGATTGTTAAATCGAATCAAAAATATTTGTCCTCGTTTAATCCTGTATTTATCTGGATTGGTGTAATTGAAGTCTTCCATTGGCAGAAATACAAGCAGGTCACGGTTGTATTTGTGATCGCCAAAATATTCTTGTTGGGGAAATATAATAATTTCGTAGCCGTAATTTTCACGGCAATTTTTCCATTGCATAAAAATGTCTGTCTCTTCACACGCATTTACTAGCCTAAATAATAAGCCTTTTTTATCTTCAGATTGGAATTGGCCATTTGTCAGTACAAAGATTCGTGTATAAGGAAGCAGCCATTTCCGATCTTCAACTGGATTCAAGTGTTCCCTATTAAGCACATCCTCTAAGTGCATAATTGATATTGGACCTCTCCGTGAACAAAATTCACTGATGAATGGTATCCAATCGTCGTAAATTATGGAAACACTTCTTTCCATCGATAATGCATCGACGATTTCATTAAAACCTTCGATTTCAAAATACGTGCTTTGGGAAAATGTTAGAAGATACTGAAAAATTAGGATCAGGAAAAACATTTTAAGGACAGCTGTCATATTTGATTAGAAAGCAACCTAAAAATAATGTAAGCAATGTTGGACAAGATTCTGAGTGCAAAATTGTTTTGTCCGCCCTAGGTACAGAAATATTAAAAATATTGTTGCTTAAAGGAAACAATAAGGCTTAAGGCAAACGGGTACAATATCAGCTGGTGTTTCTCTATTTTTCAAAGAAATTTTGATTTTTTTTTG
>JABASI010004813.1:0-13361 GCA_019776505.1 Tomocerus nigrus | reverse complement strand
TTTAAAAAATGCTTGAAACTGTCAATGGATTCGTAGTAGAACGTGCTGAATAGGTTTGCTCTCCATGAAGGCCCCAGGCTTCTGCCGCTAAGCGACTCCAAGCGTTCAATACCTTCACCTCCATAGTTTAGATTCGAAAACTCACCTTTCGCGCTGCTATTTAACAACGGAAATATGAGGCAGTTGATGTATATATAAACATCGTTTCAGATGTTTGTTAAGATAATACTAACGAATACCTATTTGAGTTCGTTAAGTTCACCGTCCTTGGAAAATGGCGCAAAATTGTCACAAAATGTTAAATTAAGTCAACATTTTATCATATTATGCAGATTTACGATTTCGTTTAATATTTTTTATGGGAAGTTGCTTATTGAAATCAACGTGTCGCATGCACACACGTATTATGCAGCACCACAAAATTGATAAATACTAATAGGTATTCGATTTTGCATCGAAAACGAAGAACTGTGATTGCATTGGTTTAATTCTTTATCTTTGGAAACAAAGTTGGTTTTTACAGTGAAATTGGGATACAATTTTCATATTAAAAGCTACCGCTCAAGTGAAGCGCGCATATAAAAATCAGAAAAGTCATAAAAAAGCCAGGATATATTAAGCAGGTAGAAAAACTAATAATAATACCTACCTACTTTCTATTTCTGTCGTTAATTGTAGTACTTAGTAGAGCAGCAGCTTTACTTAATTTAAATATTTAATATAATATTTAATTGTCTTCTGTTGTTTTCCATTTTAAAGAATTCGTTACCTTGCATAGGCTTATTGAGGAGGGCAAGCTTTCGGTGCTGAAGCCCCCCATGAAATCCAGAAAAAGAGGGATCTTTTTGTTAAAATATCGAAAATTTTCGCGCTTCGCGCAATTTTATGTTGTTTTTAGGCCATTTTTGACTCTTATTTGACAAAAAGGACCTAAATTTTTCGCGCTTCGCGCGAATATGTGTGTTATATATGTCCATGCAAAATCTCAGAATCTCAGCCCCCTCCGAAACTGGGTTCTGTATACGCCTATGTTACCTTGTGCTGTTAAACAGCAACTTTGGGTGTACTATAGCTGTTAAATTAAGTATGTAGGTACCTAGGTATCCCAATCACAACTCACATTTTTAATACTGCGGTACAGTTTGCTTTAATGTTTTCGGCAAAGAAAAAAATGTTACGTTATAAAGGAGCAAAGTTTTACGCAATTATAATTTTCAGGAACATTGAGCGGGTTACCATGCAGGACTTTGAAGGAGCTTTTACGACGATTTAGATGAAGTTATTTACTATTAATCCACTTTCTGTTTTATGAATATCTGACAATACTACAGTATTATTTGCAGAATCGCCAGAATTCGAGAATCCCTATCTTGCCTCTTTGCCCGAGAATTCAAGTTAAGCATTATTATTGACAGGATGCATAATTAATATCCAGTTTATTTAATTCATAAGTTGGGAAGTCATGTGGGGGAAAGGAATGAGAAAGATGATTAGATGATGGAGATGGAACTACTAAACCAGTTCATATTGCTTACGCAGATGATTTTATTTAATTTCCTTGGTAGTATTTGAGAAGAAGTGATAGCAAAATCCAGACCAATGCAAAATGATCAAAGGGAATAGGCGAAATTGAATGCGATGGCGGAATGGAAGTTATAGAGAAAGGAATTTCGTCATAGTTAGCATGAACAGCCAAACCGTAGAGAATGTGAAGAACCACAAGCTGCTGGTGCTGGCATTTATTTCATGGCGCATATAACGAAGTCGAGTCAAGCAGATTGGGCATATATAGAATTGTTAGTTGCAAATGATCTCAGATCGGAAACTTAGAAAACGATGACTTGACTAGTCATTCGAATTCGAACCCAAACTATTTACCAATTACAGGCTTGCACAACTACAACTACTCTTGCTGTCTCATTGCTACTACTCGTCCGAATCCTATCCCATCACCATCATCTATAGCAGCACAGGATATTTGACTCAGAGCACAGAGAAAATTAATAGTGGCTAGTGGGTACAATGGAATTTTTTGCTCATCTTTTTGGCTAGCTACATCTGTGCAAACTAGTAAATACATATGGGCTATCGCAAAAATCCTATCCTTGTCAGCATCATACTCTTCTACTAGCATATAGTAGATAGCTGAATATTATATTATCTAAATACTATTTCGTTTTACAGCAGCCACATACATATACCTACTAACGTGGAGCAATAAAAGAGGCTCTGTGGTTCCTGATGTATTGAATCCTACAATTAGCTCAGTTGTTGGTCTGATTGTTAAAAGTTTCTTTGAACAATCCTGTAATTCGTAATAAGAAATGTATGGGGAAATATAATATAAAGGGTTATAAAACGGAAACGCAAGGTAAAATAGAAAGTATAGAGCAAAAACGAATACCTAAGCGCTGTAGTAAATAGTGAGGGCATTTGTATGTTATAATCTATATTGACTTTAGTGAATAAAATGTATTAACTATATAGGTACTTATCCACTTTCATAGCATGAAATATTTGTGGGATATTCATTATAGAAGAGATTCTTACTTTTGCAGGTAATAAGTAATTCCTAATCTTTGTATGATTAAGACGGAGCATAGCTATCTACATATTATTATCTTATGCAAGGATGTAATATACCTACACAAAAAAGTAGGATAGGAATGCATGGCATTGGTAAATGATGCAGATGGGTTAGATAGTATCTAGTACTACTAGGTGAAGATGTGCAAATATTTTTCAAGGTATTCTGCCAGGTACGCATAATATAATATTATAGGCATCGCTGACATTGAAGAAACCCAGAAGCCTCTCACCTCAACTTCAAGGGGTCAGCAATTTCATAAATAATTAATTAATATTAACAGGTTGGACCATTTGTGAATTTTGATCTTTCAGTGTCCGTATGGTTCTCTTGATGCTGAAACTCTATAATTACATAAACGAAGCAACACATTTACATTCGTTATCGTTGTATAACAAAATAACAAGTGAATTCGTCCCTAGCATTTAAGGCTATCAGCTTGAACACTAACAGAGCAATTAACAAATGGGACGGTGACATTTAGTGCTACTATGTGGTCCTGCGGTACGATTGTACGATATCTCATAATGATGTTAGACTATCATTAGTTTGGAAAGATTATATGATAGAAAATAGCATTGTTTAAAGTACCATTAGAATATAAGGTAATATGGATAGGTGTGCAAATGCAATATATAGAATATGAGAAAAATGCATATGAAGACGATTGAGGAATTTTTTGATATGGGCTTTGGTTTCTGTTCAGAGAAAAGTATACAGGAATGCAGAAATTAGTTTTTAGTTTTATGGAGACGAATTAACAAAGAGAAACAGTTTTTTCTGAATATGTTCAAGTGAAATCCCACGAAAAGTTAATTCATTGGTGTTGGCGCGAATTTTTTGAGCATTTTAGAAGGTAAATGCCATTTAGACCGTGTTGGATAGGACTTAGGCGGGTTAAGCTACTTAAGGCTGTAGAACTGACTATGAGAAATGTCTAGAGGAATGTGTATAATGTTTTCTGTTGAACAGGAGATTAAAATTCAGCTTGCAAGTACCTACTTATTCTTTCCACGAAGTATTATGAGATAATTTACTTCAGTGTTCCTTTAGGTGTCTGTGTTGAAATTGTAAAGTAGAATTACGTTCCGAGTTCCGACAAATAAGATTTAGCTTAGCAAATATACATAGCATGTGTTTTAATTTCCCAAACCAAGCTCACAAAGACGATTGACGCCCACTAGTTTATGTAAAAATAACAAATACTAAAATACCTTACGTGTTGTGGTACTTACTTAACCTATTATTTGGCTATAAAATGTTTAGGACGTCGTGAGAACTTTTAGTGGGAACTAAAAACTGTAATAGGTTATTTTATGAAACACTCATAAAATTATAGTTCATCAACGTGAATGCCCATTAATGGCAATGTTTTAATGAAATTTTTAATGACAATTATTATTGTACGTACATGATGTTGTAGTTGTTTATTATAGTAAGATAAATAAAAAATATTAGGTTTTACTGATTTGGATTAAAATGTGGTGAATAGCTCAATAGGTTGCATAAGCGTATTCTACCTATTTGCCAATATGACTTGAGAGTAAGCATTTGTATTATGTGTCGCATTTCAAAAGGATGACCTGCAAGGGTTGCAACAACTTTGGTTCTGTAAGCAACTTTGGATTATTGCATTGGTATTGCAACAATGATATTGAATTTTAGAGGTTGTATATTAAGCACTACGACGAAGAGAGTATAAAAGATGTTTGCGAACGTATCAGGAAAAACTAATATCATTTATCTCGTTCGTAAACACATTAATGGGCACTTATAATATTATCTCTCAGGTAAAATCTCAGTTCCTACCGCGAATATTGTGTTGACGATGTATTTTGGCATTCTGGTATGGTGTTGGTCTTGGTAGTGATGCAGAAGCAGAGGATGCTTGTTTTGTGTATGTGAGTGTAGTGTAGGTAAGTGGCAGAGTTTTCGGAAAGCGTTGTTTTCGTCTTCAATATATTACATTTTATGCTGTCGATGAGCCTAATTGTGTGTGAGGCATGGAAAAAATGCAGATACCTAGCTTAAGTGTAAGATGTTATGTGTCTTCGAGTAGGACGGAGTTGGTTGAATTGAAAGAAGGCAAGCAAACGTTTCATCGACAGCAACTTTACAGCAACATAGGAAGAATCTGTTTGGATATTATTTCTTGTGTAGCTGTGGTGATAGGATTCAGAGTTTCAGAGAGAGAGAGNGCAACTTTACAGCAACATAGGAAGAATCTGTTTGGATATTATTTCTTGTGTAGCTGTGGTGATAGGATTCAGAGTTTCAGAGAGAGAGAGAGAGAGAGAGAGAGAGAGAGGGTTGGATTGGAGGTCGACGGGACCGGGAGTCGAGACTGAGACAGGTATGCACGCAGGCAGTGTGTGTATTGTTGCCTACTCGACTCATTGACGATTTATACTACGAGCAGCCCTGCAAGTGCACGACGCTGCTAGTAACATTATCGTAGAAGCTGCTTAGGTGAAGCTCAGTAGGCGTTTCACCTTTAGAATAACACAAAATGATGCTGGATATGAGTTACAATGCAATTCACAGCAATAATGCGGTAAGTTGGTAGGGCTGATAGGCAGTAAGTGAGTAGGTCTACTACCAACCAATGTCTTTTTCCCCGACTAACACATGTGCAAAGAACAGAGTTGAGATTGAGTCGGTTGATTGATGAATCTCGGCATCTAATCTTTTCTGACGTCTCCCCGGTAGACGCGCCATAATCTAACCACTAAGCCATCGTCAACTATGAACGTTAAGACCTTTCTAGCCATAAATCTGCAGATATTTTCCAGCGAAAAAATATATTAAGAGTTTTGTACAATGCCTGACACTGACACGAATATGAAGTCATTAAAATCATCCCATTTAGCTTGGTAGTAAGTAAATACAATGACACACAGCACTCATTTCCCTTTTTCCTGGACCGATCTTTCGATAAAAGCTCTGTAGTCAATAAATAAATTATTTTATGCAGACTAGCAATATAAAAATGTGTCAACCCTCCCGAGACTATCCATTAACCTATTATTTTAGATTTCGAAGAATTGGAATTTAAAAGTATAAATGAGGGGTGAGTTTGTGGTAGAGTCGATCCCAGTTCTACTGGTTGTTGTTAGAAATAAGAAATAAGTGTAACTGATGATCGGATGACGGTGAGAGTTGGGTTGGTAGTTTTTCTTGGAGAGTTAATGGGAAGACAAGGTATGGTTAAGTACTAGTACTAGTAGTATACTTATCTAGTTGTTAAGTACAAGGAGCACAGTTGTGTGTAGGTATGTACAGTATTTAAGTGAATGCCATATTATGCTATGCTAAATGTTATGTCAGGTAGGGTTGATGATTGTTGTATCTGTTTGCACATAGCTCCACATAATACATGGCTAGGGTGATGCGGTGGTGGTGGTGGTTCATTTCAGTTCAGTAGAAGAGAGTAGTAGTAGTAGTAAGTAGTAGTGTAAGTGGTTGAACAACGAAAAAGACATGGATTGCAAACTACCCGTAGATAGGGTTGCCTTCTTCCCTTCCCTACATAATAGTAAATCCTAAATAAATACGCTAAAAGACATGCATGTAAGACGTAAGTACAGGGTAGCGCAAGTTCCTAGCTAAGATGCATCGTGCAAAGAGAGAGAGAGAGGGCAATTTGATGAGAGTGAGTCTTGTTCAGACGTTTCGTATGTTATGTTGCTGTGATTGAGGAGAGTGTTGTTCCCATAATAATAATCAGTTAAGGTAAGGCAGTGGGAATAAGAAAGTTGCTTGGTTGTCGAGTTGAGCACAAAGCTTGAGGAATGGATAGATAGATGGTTGGGCCTTGAAGCAGTGGACCCCTGTGTGCCGCACACCCGGTCTATCTTATCTCCAGGGCACGTTCCTAAGATGCCAACGAGGAATTAAGGAGGAGTTCTTTCCTCGTCTTCTCCAAGAGGAACCAACAAACCAACGCAACGCTCAAACAAAACAAGGATCACTTGCCAAAAATTTACCATTTTCTGCCGAGTCCTCATTTTTCGTCAGAGATTCACTTAGCAAGGGCTCAGTTATCATCGACCGACCTTCCTCACAGCACGCTGTCGTCCAACAGCCACCGACGCCCACTCTGCCAGCAGTCCAGGCTGGAAGGAGACTCAAGGGACACTCACTTGGTCCTTCCTTCCACCTCCGACACAATTCTCTCTCCCTCTGCACAAAGATCAACTGCGAAAATTCCTCAAGTAACCGTCAGTCGTTCTATTCCGCTTTCGGCACCACATTCCACAATCATCTCAAATACAATTGCTGTTGTTCTAGTGCCTAGTGCTCCATTCCGACACTTTCAACTCTTCGTTTTGTCATACACACTTCTACTCCCTCCCTGTCTACTTTAGATTATTGCATACTTGCTCCGTCTACTCCTCGTCCTCACACAGCCACCAAGCATTATCCTCTGCCTGTCTTGTCTATACATAAATACATTACATAAATATCGACGTATACTAACTACACTCCTACAGAGGCATAATACATAGCTACACTACCACACGGCTATTGAAGTTACATACACACTCGGCTGACAGAGCACAAGTGCATTTATAGTAGCCACTTTATGTACATAGCTAGCTACTAAGTTTACTTGTTTACAAATATTTGTTCCCAGTTTTGAGAGGAATTTCGCCAAATTTTATAATGATAGTCAGAAGTAAGGAAGGGATTTAAATGGGCTGAAATCCTCCATAAACCTCCAAATCCACTGGCTTAGACCAGAAAAGTTGGAAAACCAATTAAAGCCCGTCGTCGTTCCACTTGATTTGTTGCATTTATTGCGTTAAATTCTAGTGCTAGTGGAAAGTATAGCTCCCGGGTGATCAATTTATGGAACGAGAAAGCACGCTCAGTGTTTGCCAACGACTTAGCACTGCTTGTCAAATCGTTTGTAAGAAAATTATGGGGTATCAAAAGCGACATTTCACAGCATTTCTGTTGACAGAGAATGTGCTCCATTGAGAATTGCAATTAAAAAGCATAACACTCAGCTGCATCCTGGAAAAATGCTAATTGTACCCAGTGTACTTCCTGTCCCAGGAAATAATCGTCTTTATTGTTCGCGATGAAAATTTGGAAACCAAGAGGTTTCTAGACACTTAAAATTAAGTGCAGCCAGTGACGCAGTTTTCGTAACCAAAGCCCCATTTGGTGAAAGTGGTCGCTTTTAATTGACAACTGAATTAAACGGTAGAATTTCATCTCTGCCAGTGAGTTACTAACCAAATAACAAGAGCATTAGAAATAGTAGGAGTGGAGCCACGGGCCATTATGGATACCTCTACGTGCGATGATTGAGAAGACTGGATAAATCAGTTAGTCAATAAAGGCCACAGTAAATCTAAATTAAAACGGAAATTGTTCGGAAGTTCTGGTTATTCCTCTGTTTGTCAATGAAGAGAGGAAGACGGAGCGTTTTGCCAAGAGGAACCCGGGAAGAATCGAGAATCCAGCGCGCGGCTTATTCCCCACTCCTCTCCTCAACTAGCCGGAGTGAGGAAGCGAGCTGGAGTCTGCATGGATAAAAGTGAGGGGGGTAAGAGAAGCAGCCCTGGGAGCTCTTCTCGCCGAACCTACAGCCTCTTCAGCAGCATCATCAATCTTTCTTCGTCACCAGCCGTTAGAACAAATGCAGGCGGCTCATCCCCACACACTTCCACGCCAAATCAACCCATTAAACTATCTTCCGATGCATCCAAAAAGAAGGTTCTCATTTTTTCCTCCTCGCACTCCGCTTTTATGCAGATCTCTATAGTGCCGCTTTGTAATCAGACCATCTTCTTCTGCTTAATCCTTTTGGAGGCATTGTATTCCTGAAGCCTGCTAAATATTAGTCAGACTAACTTTGTGTAGCTGGGAGATGAGCAGGAGCTATGCCGTGTAATTAGTTTTATATGGACCTGTCTATAATAAAATGCTAATGGCTCCCCTCTTTCTAAGCCTTATAAATAGTAAGATGCCTCTCTATAAAGTAATCATCATATTATAACGGACTTCTCCCGTGAAGAAATCGAATCGGGAGTAAATTAGCCTCATTTCCTCCTTCTTCCGGTAGCCTCCTTTACTGCGCCGTCATTTTTATCTCTGCAATTTCCAACTCTTCTGTACACAATCCAAAGCCTCATTCAAAACTACAGTTTGCTTACGTTTCTGTGTATTCTCCTCTTCATATGTTTTGACATTTAATATTTACTGATGTTCTGCGGTTTCCACTATTCTCTCTGTCCGACTCAACTGATAATGTCTGATGCTGAAAATATATTTGTAATTTCCAGTAGTGCATCCTAACCAGCTTCTATGTAACTAGCTAACTAAACTATATAGTAACCCTATAATATATACTGCTGTATAAGTAGCCATGCATTATTTATCTTTAGTCCTACATAATATTATAGCTAACACGTCAGTGGATTTTGAAGAGGAGTGCTTTTTCTGTCTACGGGATCTGTTATTTCTTTTATAGATACATGAATGTTTGTGTGGGATGGGTAGGAGAGGACACTGAGGAGGATTATCCTGTTCTATTCTCTGTGTACATCTGTGTGAGTGAGGCTTGGGATGGAATTCATGAGGATTTCTGAGGTGGCTGCATTTGAATGGTGTTGGGAACGGTCGTAATGCATAGATAATTCTTTTGGTGTGTGGCAAATGTCAGATGACTGTCATCGGTTTGTTACAGAAAAAAGGCGATCAATCCCCATCAAGTGGCTCATCAATATCCAACTCGGGTGGAGTGAACGCTCCGATGGGTCCGGCACCCCGAACGCTCTCCATTCTGACGGCTCTGAACGAATTAGCGATTTCTGATCAGACAGGTGCTGATCCGAGTGTGGCTTCAGCCGTCAGTCGTGTCGGCTTCAGTCCCAATTCCATCTCTCAAGAAACATCGTCTTCTTCGACTCTCCCCCCGCCACCCCCGCACCACTCGCTGGGCAAAGGGAAGCGGGGAGAGCAGCCGAGTCTGACGATGGGCAGAAAACCCAAAGCTCTGGAGAAGGAGCCTTCGAGAAATCGACGGAGTAAATCCAAAGAGAGAACACCAGACTGGATATGGAAAATTTTTAGGTTGGCTAAGCACGGACGACTTGAAGAGTTGGTAAGCTGCTCTCTCTCTCATCACACTTTCTCATAAACTATTTTATTGTCATGGAAATTGGCAAGTGCCGCAATTTATCTCCGTGGGCCATGTGCCCTGATTACCATGATGATGTCTATAATGCCCAGTATAATAATTCGTAGCTATGTACTGGGTGACTTTGTGTGGGGAGATGAATGGTTGTCGACTGGCGACACAAAAATCTCCGACTCTTTCAAGTCAAGTCAACAAAACTGCGTCGCTGAGCCTAATCTATGAATTTCGGAGTTATTAATTTATTTAGGGAGTAGCTAGGTATTTATAGGGAGCAGGAGAAACACATTTACTCTTTCCTATAGCTTCCTCCTCCTGAATGAGATGAGAGGATGAACAATAAGATTTAATCTTTGAATTGAAAATCAAGTTAGCAGTGCGAGTCAAGCAGAACATTTAGCAAAGCACAAAATTACCACATTAGTCTGCATCTGAAATATCTGGTGCAACGAGTTAGATTAATGCCCGGAACAAAACTCATAATCTCAACGAGCACAACTCCACGCCATTCTACTCCCTCCTACTACTACTTACATGCATAATATTATGACATTTTACATACACATGCCAGACAAGGTAGTAAACTTGCTATAACAAAACTAATTCATGCAAATACTCAACTTGTTTCACTTTCCTTCCTCACACTTTTACTTTACTTTCCTTGTTTGGCATCCTTGTTGCTACGATTATTGCTCTCTGTATACTACATACATATTATTATACATACAAGTAAATACATGCGTACTATGTCTACACGCTCTGATTCTAGTTTTGAAGTTCACTTTTTGAAATTATCTCATTTCTACTCTGGCTTTCTATGCACAGTCAAACACAATGACTTTCTTGTTCTCAACTAAATGTTGTTTACGTTCCATCCACCCTTCCAATATACTAAATTCCCAATTACAGCCAGGATAAATGTTGAAAAGTTCACCGAGTGAACTTAATACCAGCAATAATAATATTATACCTATGTAGCCACTAACATTTTCCCAAGCGAGCATAGTGAACTGCTTAGCCTTTTGATCCAATAACTTAGATATAATTTTCTATATGAAACTATGAATTTACATTTATGTTGTGTGGAGTTGAGATTTTCGTGCAAACCGTCAGCATGTTCTACGACCAGCAACGTTGCATTAATATCCCCACCATGCCGGTGCGGCTGGCTGAACAATACGCTCAACATTACTAATAAACGTGAAATCCTTTGCAATATGCAAACTGAAGTCAAGGGTGCCTAAATTACATGTGATAGTTATTAAATAATACAAGACTCTCGGAAAATATGACTACATTATTATGTAACTATCTAAACATTGTGCTCTTTACATTTACAGATATATTATTAGTATTACAGGCGTATAACCAATAGCAATGCTGGAGTTGAGTCGAGACTGGGACTTCATTCAGATTCAGATCTAATATGCTTACCTATTAGAGAATATGTAGGCAGGCACATAATAATTAGGAGTTATGCAAGTAGTAATATTCATGCAAAAGTTAAATTAAGGTTTTAAGTAGGAGCATGTGAAGTGCACTACAATCTGGTGGCTAACATTAATTAGGAAAGAACATTACAAGGAAAGGAAACATTACATTTAACCTACATATTCACTGCACCTTAACTATGTTATATTATTATGTTCTGATATTATTCCTAATAATATGCGATATGTATTGAGGTAATGAGAGGCAGTAGTGAGCAAATACTTACTACTTAGGATGTTGAGGGGCATGAATATCCCTGAGAATTGAGTGAAGAAAGAAAGAAACAAGGTTGTTGTACTTGTGATTGTGTGTGATCCGAATTTGTGAGCACTGATGCTGAGTTTTGTCGACGGGGAAATCTAAATTGTAACTGACTGGTGTTGGGTGGGTTATATAAGATTGGGAATGGATTGCAATATCGATTTGCCCTTTTTACAATATCTAGCAACAATCGCTGAAAGGATTGGACCCCACTTTGGTACGGCACTTGGCAGATGCCAAAGGAAATACTCTGCTCCACTGTGCTGCCCGAGGAGGTCATGTGGCCACCCTTCAATGGCTCGTTTCCATTCTCGGTCTTCATACAGAAGCTGCCCTCAATGACCACAACCGAGCGGGTCGAACTGCTATCCTCACTGCCCTAAAGGTCAGTCTTTTCAAATATCACGTCCTAGCTACTTTTTTCATTTTCTCTTCCCCTACGCCACCATTGAACAGAGAAACTGCTACCATATCCTTCCGTTCCTAATAAATACTACCCCTATCCTATCTACACAGACAATGAAAGATACTAAGTCGAAATTATTTCTGGCCTATTTATTATGGCCTTTTCATTACGCCCATTTTCAATTAAAAATTAATTCGATGACTTTAATCTAATCTGCTGATAAGAAACTCATCACTGCAGTGATTATTAAACCACTAAGTGTTCCGTATAGAGTTTTCCATTATTTTTTTCTCATGTCCGTTTCCTATTGTTTTTCAACTAGCCATGTTAAGCGATAAGCGTAATTTTTTAAATTGAAAATGAGACTAAGTGAATTGTGACTCATGGAGCCAACTGGTTTTGACATTTTTGCATTTCCCACCCTGATCGAAAGCGTTTTAAAAAGAAGCTGAATTTGAAATTTTTTGAATTGTTTCCTTTTTATCCTCAACGACCTACTGAATTGCACACCAGTAACAACCAGCACATTAAAAATGTAGTTACCGTGAAATCTATCTTACTACCTACATATTTAGTATCAGAAAAATTACCAAATTAAACGACATAAAATATGCTCCGGCATTACCGAAAATGACACTTAAGTGACACCTACTGGTTTGAATATGGATGTGACATTGCTCAACTCAATAGTTTCGCTTTATTTGCACAGAAAATTTGCCAATATGTGCTAATAGTTTAGATTTGAATGGCCTTGTCCCAATGAAAGGTCAAAGTCAAAATTTACAAAGCATGTGTGTGCTGCTAAAAGCTGTAATCTAATAAATTAGTACAATGAAAAGTGAATTGATTAGCGTCATTTATTACAATTCTGATAGTTTATAATGTTAAAGCTGATTGAGATGATATGCACAAGGACACTGTGTTCAAATTCAATTAAAGCCTTTTTATTTGCCATAGCAAAATGGAAAGAAGCATGCATTTCCTTTAAAATATACAGGAAACATTATTATTGCAAACAGTTCAGTTATGTATTAACATAAAATTACGGGTGTACAAATAGTTAGTAAGTTAAATATCTATTTATGCATGCATAATGTGAATGCATGGTATGTAAGTGCAGGATGGTTTTATAGGAGTATGGATGCTCTCCAAGGTTTATTTATTATTTCATGACATTGAAAAAATTTTATGGTGGTATTGAAGAGTCTCTTGTCCTACAAATCTTGATAAATCAGTTAATTTTAGAATGCGTACACCAGTTTTACTCCCAAGCCTTTGACTTTGTGTCCTGGAACAATCACAAGTGTTCTAGCCTTAAGGCTAGGAACTATGGATATAAACTTGGAAAGTCAATAATTTTGAGCAAAGACAATCTCCATGGAAATGTTTTTAAATTGCAAATATAACTATTATATTTCCCATAATTCCCAACACGATATGAAATAAGAAAAATTCTAACTTTTTTT
>JABASI010004812.1:0-13365 GCA_019776505.1 Tomocerus nigrus | reverse complement strand
TTTTTTTTTGATAATATTTTCCTTACACTGCATTTCACCATTTTCATATATGAAGGAATTTCAACAACAACTATTACTTCCCACGAAGTCCACAATTAATCAATGTGAACTTGCAGGTAAGGAATATGTAATTGATAAACACAAAGATTGTATGGATGAGTGTACAGCAAAAAATATCATATGATGTAGATGTTTTGGGAGAAAATGCAATGCCCACCGCAACAGTAACCATTGTTAAGTTATGATTCATTCGTTATGACACGAGGGAACCGAATGTGAGTTATAGAAGAGTATAGCTGATATCGTTTTTTGTCTAAAGCATTTTAGCATTTTCATCCCCTTGATAAAAAGTAGACAGACAGCTGATGTTTTTCTTCCTATTCCTACGTCGTCCTACACTTAAGTAATTTATGCACAAGAACATCTCCCTGTGTATGTTTCTTTGTCAGAAACCAATCATAAAATAACCTACATCATGAATCATTTGACGCTCCATGGGAAAATTCTTATCTTATGTTACTTATTTGTATTTAATGTCTTTCAAGAAACCGGTATGTCAAAAATAAATCCACAACCTTATTAATTAAAATTAATGCATAACACTCGTTTCGTTAGGTCATTTTATGAGCATTAAGTGTAATATGTATAATTATTTTTAGAAAAGTAACATCCCAGAAAATGTATATAATATAACAGCATACGCCCAACATACCACCGGCGTGTACAGTAATATATTCGGAGATACTATAATATTATGCATTCATTATAATATATTATCATTACGTTAGTTCTTCACTGAAAGGAAAACCTTTCCTAGTTTCCTAGATATCTGCTGTAGCGATACCGAGGAGCTACGGAGTAATCAGCGTAAAAGATATTACGTTCCATACTGGATATAATATTATATATGCAGAAATTATAAACTTATACTTTTGAGCAGTTTTATATTGAAATGAAGGAGTTGCCTTTCTCGACAGTGTCGACAGGGCAATCATTTCCGGCCTTTCTCGACACAACTTTCAATTTGATTGAGCGAGACAATTATTGCAAAAATTGTAATCATCATGCAATTTGCATGCACTCGCTCTATGCCTACAATACAATACAATGACATAATGTATTGTCCGCTTCAACTCCTAAGTTGCAACATCCGAGAGAAAACGTTCATTCAAGGACTAATTTCGATAGATGAAAACTAACGTCAAGTGTAGCAAATTTTATAAAATTCACTTTCTTGCCATTTTCATAGAACTAAAGATTAAATAACCGACAAAGAAAAGTCAAATATTTAAGTGATACTGTACTTGTTATCTGGGGTCAATGAGATCACAAATGAATAAAACCAGTGCTTAATATTCTTCTGTTGTAAATACTTCCTGATCTTACAGATAGGATAGTTGCGAAAAATTATTCTACTTTTGTTTACAGAAAAAATTCACTCCAAAGAAATGTTTTTCTTCCTGAGCTTCTCTCTTTCTTTTTATATTCGCCACACAAAACGATGAACTGCTGAACTGTATTTGTCACTGATAAAATGTATTTTTATTTCGTCGGCTATACGCGTAATAACTTGTTATGTAACACATGCAAGATTCTTTTGATAAATAAGATGTAAAAAGAACTTTACCAATCCAAAGAAGTTTTAATTCGTTCCTTATCCCCAATATATTATTGGCACTCGACAACTGTAAAACTGTCACTGTCACTAAAGTATTTGTCTATGGTAAATTACCGACGTTTTTATTATTATTGATTCTGAGTGTGATGTGTTTTATGTGTAAGTAATAGTAATAATAATTTAGTTTTGTATGTACAGTGATTCTATAAATATTGTGTGAGTGACATGTGGATGTTTATTGTTTATAGTTATCTTGATTACTGAATGTTCTATTATTCAGTGAGAGAATGATAGCTACCTCCCATCAGTTCATTCACCGTTGAATTGAAACTTCGAAAGGAGCAAGAAAGCTACGTTCAGCTCGTAAAGAATGTGAACAAACCTAAAAATTACAGGAAGGACAGCGTTGCATGGCAGGCATAGACAGACAGCATCAGCAGGGGCAAGTTCTTGAGTAGGTCAACAGCTTTGAATTTTGCTACGAATGCAAAACTATAAATTATTATATGGATGAAAACGTGATGAACGACTATGACTTCACTGTACAAACAAGTACATATTATATTGTTTCTCCCGTTCATTTTTCTGATACACATACATATGCAGTTGTCCAGAAGTAGAGACAACAAATTAATAATATTTCTGATCTCTCCTGCTATAACTATTTAAAATTAGTAGCTGATGATGACTGAAAAAAATACAACAATCTGAAGTATTTATACACAGGAAACAGGAAAGAAAAGAGAATGTCTTGCAAAATAAATTGTAGATGTGACGAGTGATAATATGCGATGATCTAGGTATTCAGATGACAGATAGCATTATACTTAATCGAACAAAATAATAATCAATGAGTAGATAGACAAATGATAGAGGTACTACAAGTATACTATTCACTAGATAACTGTAACTTATTATTCAGTGCAAATCGAAATATTGTTTGGAAGACCACGTAGGATCATGTATGTTAGTAAATTACAGCTTTTACAAACCGCCTAAGTACCTTCTAGTCGTTTTGCAACTTTTCCTATGTACATGTACAGTGTATGAAATGGTACTGAAATGAAACCATTCAAGTTGCAGGTCGTCGCATGACCACCTTATGACTATTTACGAAAAGACCACAAGTCAAAAGTCGAACAGTAACGAAATGTAGTTACTGTACCGTTTGATTTGAAGGCACTTATTAGCAAAAAGTTACATGCTCTGTGTCATGCAGTATCTTAACATGTATGGCCTGAGAAAGCAATCTGTTAACCCATTTTATATAAAAACTCATCAGAATCATCATTTGTCTGAATCTTCTACAATTTACTACTATTTGTACTCAATAAAATAAAATACTAGCCACTGTTCTCTTAAAATATTCCAGTGCGAAACAACTGACAAATTGAAGAAGCCTTATCTTCAGAGAAATAGGGACAATAGTTTGTTCTTGCTGTGAAAAATAAAGTAGGGTAGCCCAGTAAAGTAATCTGCTGACTTCCTCAATTTCTATCCACTCTACGATAAGAGGAATTCGACCTTTGAGCTAAAACTTTGAAGAAAACTAGATATCTTAGAGAAAAAACTAATTCTTTACTATCTACGAACTTTGAACTCAAACTTTTATTCAACAAGACGCTTCAGTCAGATCAAGACATAACGTACAAGATGTAACGAGTATTAAAACACAAAATGAAACTAAAAAATTACTCTAGCGTGCTTGTACTAAAATGTTGAATTACCCTATGATTACAGGATAAGAAGCTTCTATTGTGCTGTAAAACGATGAATATCCTTTTATGAGAAAAATATGAGAGCATAAACCCTTGTATAAAAACTGTAGGCTATATGAAAGAAACTAGAGAACATCAGGGCGCAACAAAATTATTTCTTCCATGTGCTAAAGCATATCATAGTTTTTTTTATATTATAACGAATAGATATATAGTAATGATGTTGCTGGTGCTAGATATGGTTCAGCTTAATAGAATGAATTGTTTCTAGCCGGGTAACCGACAATGAACCATTCTTCAGGCAATTGCCTAGACCAAAGTACAGCATGAGCTAACATTAACGAAAGGAAGTAAAGATAAAGTAGAGAACAACAACTTATTATGGAATACATTCATAACAGACTCAATAGATTCTAGTATCAGTCATGCAATGCAAGCTTAATGTTCAGGCAACACAAGAAGCGTTGACCTCAATGTATGGCTAACTAGCAAAGAGGATAGACAAACACATAGCTGTCTAAGCAATTATAAATATAATAATTCTTAGTTATTTCAAATATGACCTGAGTAAGCACAAAGATAAATAGAGAGAAGAATGAGAATTTTCTATCTATTAGTCACTTAAATACACTAAAAGCATCTCATTATTATATTTCTTACTGTTTCAGTTACAACAATCACATAAGAAGACTAACAGTGTTTCAGATACTAAACTACATGACTTTACCTACAAGAGGACTTCGTATATTATGCTAATGTTATTAGTGAGTCGTGGTGTAACTCACAATACCTACACACGATTGCACACAAACAAACCATATGCTTGTTTCAGCTGATCTACAAGTTTCTCTTCTCTTACCCTTACACTACAATTCAATAATATTTGGTTGGCAAAAGGAGGAACAATAATCATTACGTTTATCTACATGCACATAAAATACCGTAAAATTCGAAATAAACACTAGTTTTCCCTTTAATAGAAACATCCTTTACATTTTTCATTCTCAAGAAAAGCCGGGCATTTTGTCATACATCCGTGATACATCTACATTATCTCTAAAATATTTGTTTATCTTTCTCAAAATCTTCATAGAGTTACTTAATAGAGGTTTAATAGAAAAATAAAATATTTTCTAAGTATGGGTTATTGAAGCTGGTGCCATTGTGTACTTGTGATTTTACATTGGTAATTCTAATGTATCTTTTTCATCAGCTTCTCCAAATATCCTCTCTATACTTCCCATAAATGGAAAAGAATAAATCATGATCATGAGCTTACGTTGATGTATAGGGAATTTAAAAGTTCGCAAAATATTTATAGAAATTGGTTATCTATGTGGGGAAAGGGAACATATTTCTAGTTTTACGGTATATTAGTTGTAAAAGTGTATTCATGTTGAATTCGATTCCAATGAGGCGTAGCGCCGCATGTTCTCAGACACATCTACTACATACATCCTGCTGTAAGTATTCGAGAAAGCCTTCTAGGTATATAAATGCGATTTTACTATGAAGTGAGTAAGTGAGTTTGATGTAACCAGATAGACAAGTGAAACACAAGGAAGACAGGTAGGAGCTTATATATTATACTGAACAGGTCTCATGAGAAATCACAATTTACGGTCAACACAATGAAATAAAGTGGTTTCTCTAGCTAAAATACAATATAATTGTTGCCTATAAAATGATAGGTCGAGATAACTTACCTAGGATTAGAGCAGGTGCCTAGCTCACTGTAAGGATACATGGGATAGGATCTCGAGTGACACGAACGATGATAATTCAGTTTATATTGTACATAAGAGTGTGAGTATGAGTCATTATTAAGGATGGGAAACAGAGAAGCTACCTATAGGAAGACAATAATACCTACTTGCGGGTGCCCAAAGGAAGTCAAGCTTCACATCATAACAAAACAAGAGTCAAAGGAAAACAACAATAAGAAATTGCGATGACTAACCAGCTCCGTTCTTAAACCAGGTACTTAACTAACCTATCACAGGTCGAACTGTGCAAAAAAATCCATTTACAACATGACACACCTCCTGTACTACGTGTACGTGTCTATATATCCATCCGTTTCAATAGAAATGCGCAGTTTCTTAAAACAATTCGCTAACAAACAGATATTTTGAAAAAATGTGGCATCTAGAACAGTATACGAACATTATGAGAATTTAAAACTAGTAGTTAAATGTGTCATCGACTTTTATTAAGACAGATCGTGTACTGAACGACCTAACATTAACATAAGTAGCTATAAGGTATATGCACTGCTGAGTATAATTATGTTTAGTTATTCCTAGTGCAGTCTTATGTAAGTCAATACTTCTCGTCTGCTGACTTGACTCCTGTATTTTCAAATGGAATTTATCCATATGAAAATTATTCTAACCTTTTATATACTTCTTAGCATGCACAAAAAATTTATATAGGCAATAATTTATACACACTGCGCATATTATAAACAATAAGAGCAGTTACTAACAAGAATACGGCGGCGTTAGATGGGAAGTATTGGGAAGTAACGACTTGAGTGCATTTAAAGCTGGCGATATATGCAAGACATTGGAATGAAATGCTTGCATCCCGACAGAAACTGAACTCTTATCTTTTCCCAGTTCAAATGTCAGACAACTTTAATAAGTAACTCAAAACACTCTTACAGAAACAGGCAACAAACATTTCCACGATGAATATAAAGAAGTCTTGTCAAAACAGATTTTTATTGATATTGATAATATTGATATAGAATGGTATATGAAAGAAGCTGTCTGTGTGCAATGTGCATTTAACTATAGCATTATTATAAGTGTGTAAAGTGAATAAATCACTATATAGCTCGGGATATAAAATCGTAAAATCATATTTAATGACGCTATGCTTTATGGAGGGAATTGTATTGGAGTACAGATATGGGATGGGACTGAAAAAAATCATTTTCTTGACATCGCACTGTTTATGTGTTGAACGCGTCTTTGCTCCTTTGCTCAAAGAATCTATTCAAAGCCATAATAACATTCTGGTTGATAACGCAGGGACGAAAACAAACTATACAGAGAGGCTGATCATAAGATTTACACGTGAACAGAAACTGTCATTTGCGACGTTTATTTAATACGCAGGTATTACTTAAGTCAAAGTCAAAACAGAGAACGAAAGCGAAACTAATGCATTTCAACTTCTTTGTGGAGCTTTATTGTTGCGCTACAGAGCACATAACACTGAATACTGAATAGATATACATATTATATGGAATGTAATAGTTATCTACAGACTTGTATATGTATTTGAATGTATCCACATTGTAATTGTAAATTGACTTTAAATGTAGGTATATATATATATACCTTGAAGTATATGGGAATATCATATTTTAATACTACAGTTAAAGTAATTTACTTTTAAAGTAAATGCACAAGAATCTTGTTTCGTAATAAATATTTCATCATGTCTTTCCGACTCATTCATTAATTACACAGATATCAAGAAAATGATCGTCGTATGTTTGTACATCATCATCCAACACTGTTCTAAAGTCTACTAGTTAGTATACTAGTACAGCCTGAGTAAATACTCTTAAGGGATAAGGATAACCTTAGAAGAATAGGGTTTCGTAATTAAGAAAAATTATGCGAGTGACCAAGTTACGTAGGAATATTGCAGAAAGCCTTTTCATATCTTCAAAACACGTATACTTAAGTTTACATTTGACATGAGCGTAAACAAAGAGTTTCTGTTGTGTGTAGGAGTGTAGGTGGCACAACTTACATTTTTATCTGCCTTGTAACAAGTGCACTAATGACTTATGCCTTAAAATGAGGTAACCATAATATTAATGCTATATGCGTACTTAAACTCTTGAAAAACACGCAGAGGCTACAATTAAACGTCTGTATACAAATTATAAGCAGGCAGGATAGCTACAGGAATAAAAAGGCGTCATTTAAAATGAAATGTATTCACATTCACACACCAGACACTCTTTGTCTGCATTTTTCTACCAAAATTATGCACTCAGATAATTTATACCCTGTTATACTAACATATAAAAAATGTTCAGCTATATATGGAGTTGGACAAGGCCGCCACGCAACCATAGTCGTCCCATGCTCATGTCACAATCAGAACACAGAATAACACAAAGACATACTAAATATTTAACCACGTACAAAAAAATTAAACATTCATTTGACCGAACTCCTAATTGTTAAAACTTTTCTCCACGTGTACGTGCATAAAAAATTTGAAAATTTACCTCTAGGGCTATTTATGTACACTAATAATAAAGTTATTTGATGCAACCTAAGACATTACTTTTCTTATGAGAAGCAAACAGTTCCTTACTGTATTTACTCTTTTCTGAATCTTTTTATCTAATGTCTGCCTGAATAATGATCAAAGAAATATGTAGTACCTACAAAATAGACTTCCTTAATCGCTTAATTTTAGTGTCAACACTGACAATCCATAGACCACTTAAAAAAACTCGATAAAAAACCTGCTCCAGAATGTCGTATTTGCCATTTTCGTATGCATAGAAATTGGACCTGTAAAACTGCTTTTACTACTTACTGGCTATTAAATGCTATATGGGCAATGTACCATGCATAGCTTTAAATTGTATTTGTACTCTAGTTAGTCGGTAATAATTCATAATATAAAAGTACAAAGCAGTAAAGATAAAGTTATTTTCAACGAAATATGATATTACTACAAATGTTGTATCGATTTACAGACAAATTTAGATACTTACATGAAATTCCTATCAGTCGAAGGGTTTTGAAGAAAAATTGCAGCCTTGCAATTTTCATTGGATGTGACAAATGTTGTAAAATTAATTCCTCTTGTCACTCAGCTCAGAATCACAGCTCAGAAACACAGGGCAGAATTATTTCTGTAAATGAAATTTAAAGCAGTGGTTTAGGTATATGTAGATAATAATTGTTACCTTGTTATACATAAGGACGACCTACATAAATCAACTTCAATGTATGAATGTGCATTGAGATTAAGACAGAAAAATGTCCTTTAGCATTGAAACAACACTTCTTTTAAACATTAAAGACATTCAATAACATTTATTAGCATCTTGCATACTAAATTGCGTATTCACAACTTATACATGTGTAGAGTGACAATGTGACAACTAGAAATTTTATGTGAAATAATTTAGCCGTTACAAAACCACAGCCACAGCACCAGCAGCCGGACGCAAGCACAAATTAAAACATGTCAAGGAGCACATTTGACATTATACAGAATCTGAATGTTGAAAATCAATTTCGAGCCTGTGGATTTATTTATAGATTAGATTACAAATATTTAACTACCAGGAGGCTACTTTTATGTACATGGATGGACTAAGTTACAGAATTGAGAGTACTGTTGACCTAAATGAAACCACCGATAAAAAAACGCTTGAAAAATTATTTCAATATACAACAAACACCCACACACGTACAGTTTGTGTATCCTATACAGTATACATGCACAAACCCAACAGGTGCCAATTTATATACAATAATATTATATGTGTATAGATACACATTGATTGAACAATACTATGGGACATGGGACACTTTATTTTTTATTACACATTGTGTTTAAAATACTAGTAATGATTTCAGGTTCGGAATTTTCCAAACTTACTAAACACATTTGGAACTGACTTGAGTCATTTTGATGACTAACGCAGTATGCATATACAATGTGAATCGATAAAAAAGTGATATTTCACAACAAGGTAGATATATAATTCTTAAAACAATTGATATCCACTGAGAGTCCTAGTTTAATTTTTATTTATGTTTGCAAGTTGCAATGAAAATGCTAAAAATAATAATGACAAGGTCCCAATCTCACATTGCTACATTTATTTATGTCTCTGACAATGAATTATTGAGTTTCTATTCAGCAAAAACCTTTCTTGCTATTTCATGCACCTAATCACCTAATGTACTTTACTGATATTTTTTAATCGTTTATTAATTTGCATTTTAAAACGAACTTAGCCATCATACTGCGACTTAGCTATAAAAACCAAACGTATTTACTGGGGCGCAAATGTCTATCTCTAATTACATATAGGATAGAGCTGGTCATTAAAGAAAGACGCATTTTCCAGTAACTTTTATCTATAGTCAGGTCTAGACCACGTTTTTGTCACACTTTCAGATGGAGAAGACAGATAATTATTTTCAGAGCTCAGACCGACTTACATAACATTATGCAAAATCAAATCCTATCTGTCATAATTTCATCAGCACCTGTTTTTTGTCTGCAAAACTTTCCTAATCCCATTAAGAGACAGTCAGAATTTAACATAATTTCTTATAATGCAACCTCCAAACAATGATAAGCATAAATTGACATTTATTATTAATGTGCCATTGTGTCACAGTCTATTACTACATATTTGGAATCGAAATAACCGTAGGTTAAATTAAAAACATTTAGATTTTATATAAGCAGCAGAGTTACATATTGTACGATGATTGTATTAGTGTTGTCGATTGAAATGTATTTTATCGTAAATAAATATTATTGTGAACTTACAATGCAAGGGACACAACGTCGAGATTGTGGTATGACTTAATAGTGTGTAGAAATGAATTGCTTCTATGTTTAATAAATTCGCCTTGAGTTTCGTCACTTTTGTAGTGTATGGAGCTGAAAAAGTAAAGTAATTTGCATTGAAAAACAAGTTGCATTAGATAAACTATACTAGGACCGGCAGCACTATTATAGTAAATAAATACGAGTTGCATACTAGATTTTGTTATTCAATGCAGTAAATATGCAGAAAGTATACCCCTACTGACATTGGTTGACTTTGACATAATAGGATTTACCTATGGACTATAAAATAATTGTGCCTATAAATAAGTTTGCTTATTAGGAATAGGAATCATGAACAAACACTGAGTGTGGTCAAATTGAACCTGAAATTAGAAAGACTATTCAGTCACATATAATTGCATAATGGGTCTGTATAAATTACATGCATCATGCATGGGGTAATCATTAATTTCAAAACTTAAAAACATTCCACTCTGACGATAAGTAATTGGCTTATTTACTAAAATTTCTGTTTAATTAATAGTATTTTAATAGTGGGTCATTAAAATGACTAGAAATGTGCTTACCGTTTTCAGTGTCATGTTAAAAGTGTATTGCAGTAATCATATTATATAATCATTATGTTTGTGAACTATTCTTTGTTGAATTAACACACAGCCACAAGTACACAGAGTATATATAAATACACAACCCTAGATAGTCGCAACTTCGCAGTTCGCAGTCAGAAACTCAAATGAAGAAGTGTGCGTACTGTTGTGTTGTTATGTTATGTGAACATATGTATGTCTTTTTAAATCTTCTACAGTACATACAAGAAAGACTGTCTTACAGACATTTCTATGTAATGCAGTGCAGTGCAGAATATTACATTCAAGCTATACATTTACTACTACTACTACCACTACACACCCAAACTGAACATTAATGCAGCTCCAAAAGGTGCCAAGCCGTGTATTGATGTGCAAGTCACAAGAAGTGTACTTTAGATATGTAGGTAGTTCAAATAAAATATAAAGGATCTAGTTCTGTTCTGTGTAGACCGTAGACTGTAGACGCAAGAATATGAGCTACAAAGCTACAATACATACAATACACCTCAAGTCACACGCAAACAGAACTGAAGCAGCTGTGTCTGTGTCTAGGAAAGAAGGACAAAAATTAACATAGCTGGGCAATGCAATTCCAGTTCATGCCGAAATGGATAAATAACCATAAATTAATAACCATGCTATCTAGTCAGAATTCTGATTAGAAGTCACCTCAATTACAATATTAATTACACACTGAAAGGCATCTGCAAAGAGCTAGAAGAATTGGAGGAGGATTTTAATGTCCTTAATATTTACTATATGTATTTATATTATGAAAAGTAGGTAATACGACAAAACGGTTGAAACCAAAAATGATTTTAATCTTCAATTTTACATCTCTTCTATATTTATTTGGAATGAAAAATTATTTTTATGGATTAGTATAGGTTGATTTGGAAATAAAAGAAAATAGGAATATAAGACTGGGCTTTGACATAATCGCTTTCATCAACTATCAACGCACTACGCAGTCTTCTACAAGTCTATTGCTGGCTTTATGATATTATGCATATCAATATCAAAATCTGAAGTAGAGATAGTAGAGAATAGTGATATAATTCATTCATTAATAGCATTAACAAATTCAAGCCTACAATTTCTACATTACATTATTGTAAAATTTCATTTAGATATTTTTAGACTGTGGACGAAACTAATTTTCTTTTGCATGTTATACCATTAATTAATGTCTCCGTTTTGTGGAAATGTGATTTGTGTATAACAATTTTATCTGTTTTCTTTCCGAGTCCAATAGTATGAGCCATGCTGAGCTCGCCGCCCATCTATGTGGATGCAGCATAATGCGGTTGCAGATTAAATATATCACATAATATTGCAGACAGAGATAACCATGCAGAACAAGTGGAAACCAGTCGGCAATCATACAATTAGGCATTAGGGTACGTTTGCAAGCACCTGACATTGAATATTATCATGATTTATTCCTATTTAGAATTTATGGTTCACCAAAATGATAGAATTAAATATTTACCACAACTGTAATCATTCAATTCCATGCCCATAAATACACATGCACATATATAAATACACAGCTGCAAATGAAAAACAAAATAACTATGTATGCATATTTACCTAGTGCAAAAATGCATACAAGGTACAGATTTTCCAACTAGCTACAACTACTAAATGGTGATAACCATGCATGCCATGATTAATTATAGTAATACTGATGTAATTAGGATTCCTTGCGTACGTTTTAAACATGGAAATGACACTCGCTCTTTGTACATGTATTTACCACAAAGCGTAAATTGAATTAAACTACTAAAAAAATCACAACATTGCTAGCTAAGTGTACTTATACCTACAGACATAAATAGTGTACACTGTACCTATTTACATAAAATAATGTTTCTTGACAAATAGCATGTTTTAATAATTTCCAAACTGTGGTAGAAATAATTAAATACAAATGAGAATGTGAATATTAACAAAAAGTCTGATAGTGTAGATACAGTAGATGGCCAATTCACAAGGGCAGATGATATTATTTACCAACGAACTCCAGTTTATTTATATTAAGCACTTCATTTAGAAGGTTTTATTATTATCAGCTTCTAAACCATTTTTTGGCTCGAACACAAAGTTATCTTCTTAATCTATGATAGTTGAGCTCTACTCTGACTGAACTAGGTTACTCACTCAGAGTAGATATTCATTCATTGAATTGGATCTAGAGTCTGGATTCTAGGCTCATTCAAAAGTTATACAAGGTTTACAGACAACCTCGCCTCCGTCTCCTCCTTGTACTTAAGTGTATTAAAACGGATGCAGGATAACATTAATTTGAGACTCCATGATAAGAGCAGTGAGCCTTATTTTTGTTCTGGCCGGTATTTATAGGCAGAGATGCATTGATTAACTGCATGTCTGAGCCTGGAAAAAGTTAATTTGCCGCAATAAAATAATATAGGGGTGATATCTATTTTATGCACGTGTACATTTAATACCACCTTGGTACACCTCCAAATCTCATATTTAACATTTAGAAGGCCACATCCAGCTACACTACAGGTGCTGTAGAGCAAAAAATTACCTTCGTGTCTAATATTAGTAAATTAATCGTAGCCAATATCATTCCGATCATTCTAAAACGAATTCTTATTTTACTACGCAGTGAAGCGAACAGAGATTATAGCAATCAATCCAGTATGACTGTATGACTTTCAAAAGATTTCAACTAACCATTTTCTCACCTCCAATCCAGTATAGGGGAAAAGGTATTGAACGCGTGGAGTCGCTTAGCGGCAGAAGCCTGGGGCCTTCATGGAGAGCAAACCTATTCAGCACGTTCTACTACGAATCCATTGACAGTTTCAAGCATTTTTTAAAAATC
>JABASI010004811.1:0-13366 GCA_019776505.1 Tomocerus nigrus | reverse complement strand
CTCGCAATGTTCATTATAGTCATACACATTTGTGCTTAATAATAAGTGAATTTTACTAATGGGTAGCTACAGCCACACCAGCTGCAGCTATACACTATACGAACATTAAAGATTAGATAATGACTCCAGCTAGACCAGCAGAATACAACATAGAAGTAATAAATAACACGAATAAGACGATATAGCGAAGCGATAGCGATTAACAAAGTACCGTAGGCATACTCTATTTTTCAGAGAACTTATGGAATATTATATCTTCGTACACAAAATCAAAATGTGACCTTTAAACTTTATCATCACTTTTTCTTACAATGCATCTTCTGTTAAGATATTCAAAGAATCAATAATATACAATTAAAACATTTGACTGGGTTTTCGTTTGCCCTTTTTATTGGAACTTTTTGGTGCCAAATCTATTTCAATATATAACTTGAACCTATGTAGTCGGCTGCCAACAACGTTCTCTTGACAGTTCTTTATTCCTTATCACTTAGTGACTACTTAATCCCTTGATAGCAAGCAAAATACCGTTGCTACATATTGGCATATTGTAACATTACGTTCGAACCTCCTCAATAACACCTTGTACAAATCTCCCGAGGGATTACAGCGTACTTACGTACAATGCTCTCTGAACTGAACCTATCGATTGTGTCCTTATAAAGAGTCCGCAAGGATTAACAATTAGTTCGACAGTTATAACTACAGTTACATGATTATATGTATCTGTGTGTGTCGGAAAACGACATAACTTGCAACTGACAGTGAGAACCAGAAGAAAAGTCTCATTATAAACAACACATTCTAAACAAATTCTAATGTACATAGCAGAGAATCATATTACAGTAGTATCTCGTATAAAAACGTAAATTCTAATTTGTCAGCATTCTTTACAAATTGTATACTGGAGTCATTATCGTGATAATGAAATGAGGCATGGATCACACTAAGTGAATGAAACAATACTAATTAACAGCTACTTTACTGCTTACTACAAACTCTTCCCTTTAAAATGCTGAGATAATTTTTAAGTTGTCCCCTCACACAACATAGACTGCTCAATAAAAGATGTCAATTTTTGTTGTAACTTTAAAAATTAGCATAATATGCACAATAAAAATTAGGAGCCGAGGACGAATATAAGTGTTACATGTTCACTTCAGGGCAGTAAGTGATGGTGTTAACAGAATACAATCTACATAATTTATCTCTTCGTCCAATCTACGCTGCCTTTTTAAGACACATTTTCACACACGAACAAAGCAGCCACATATCTATAGTATAGTGGCATGGCATATCTATGGAAGGAAGAGACACTCTACACAGCCTTCACACCCAGTCATAAAATATAACACACCTTTTAAGTTGAGTTTTTATTTTTTATGGCTACATCGCTCATTCAGCCTGGCACGTTTTTCACTTTTCACTCGCTAATTAATGAACTTCTCCATTAAGAGAACTAGCAATCTTGTTTGCTTAAGAATTAGTGTATTTAAATATTTTAACTGTAAATCATGACCTTTTTTATCGTGAATGTTGGATGTGCATACAACATTTCCTTTTCCTTTCCTGCGGCTATTATTAAGGACTGATTAGTGTAAACTGTGCTAAAAGCAAATACTAAGAAATACTAGACAGTAAACTGGGGTTATGATTATGACTAGAACTTGATGTCACTGTGGTATGGAAGCTATTACAAACAGGAAAGTTTTATGATGATTAGCAAGAATTGTTTTTAACTTGACTTAAATAAATAGTTATTCAGCAATTATCGACTAGTGATGTCCATGAAGTTATCGAAAATATTATTTACTTATAGTACATCCTGCATTAGATGTCATTGACAGAAGATAAGTTTTTTTTACATTGAATTCAACATTTATATATGCAGAACAGGCTAATTGTAGTTCAAATAGTCCAAAATCCTAGAGAATTTCAGTCAATACATATGCCTACCAACTAACTGTATCAATCTTACGAAAAGACGTTTACCGTACCTATATTATATTGTAATTTTAGCTTCTTATTATGACCAAATCCATATGGTTGGTTGCATCGATTGTGGGATTATGCGATATTAAAACTGATCTACATAGGAGGTACTACTGAGGTCCTTACTTGGATGATTTCAAACATTCAATCCTTTTCGTCACATAAACATATAGATACCATTATTGCCGAGTCCTTTGCGAATTCTAATTATTGCCTATACATCATTATACCGATTTCGACGATTTGAATCAGAAAGTTCCGAGTAATAATGGCATCTTTCAAGTCGGACAAATTGGATATCAGAAACTAGAAACATCATATACCTAGCTAAATAGGTACGCACCGCTCTTCTAATAAGCTCGCTTATATTCCTCCGTTGTCCGTATTGAAATAATGGAATTGAAAGGTATCAGCATAAAAATTATAGTCACTCGTTATACGATACTTTTGTCTGCAACCAAACTTTTTTCTATGCATAATATTTCCACAATATTTGCTTTGCAAATATCCTTCTGCGTCCCATATTATATGCATAATAATCATTGTATTATTTGTTTTGTAGTATTGTTTAAGTATTGTTTTATGAACTCTTTTATAATGAATATGAGAGCATCTTAGCAAAGATTGTGTTTTTGTCTAATTTACGTATGTATAGTATAAGTATGTTACAAAATGAAAACAGTTTGTTTGTAGCTATATAGATATAGCATGTATATCTCTAACTAATCTCACATTAATCAAACTGATATGAGTGTGATACACGGGTACGACAGGTCTTAACAACTAATTGCAGTTATAATTTAATTCTACGCAAAAATGAAAAGGGAACTATTGTACTTACTGGCTTTCATTCATTAATTCTTCTTGAGATCGCATTTGTACAGGTGCTAGTTTCTCCGTGGTCTCATCATAATTACAGAAACATTTAGTTATTTTCTCGTCAAATGTATTAACTAAGTCTTCGAGAGAGCCCGAGAAAGTCTCCATGAAATTAGAGTCAGCGTCAACAACTACAACATCATTATTTTCTTCGTCTAAAGCTTTTTTAAGGGACTCAAGTCCTTTACAGCCACCTTTCCCGTTTTTCAAATCACAAAGTGATTGGAGATCTGAACACAAATCCACAAAATCTTCTGACTCAAATTGTGCCAATGGAGCTTCAAATTTTTTCAATTCTTCCATGATGTCCTAACAGCTCCGAGTCTTTTCCTGTCTACCTAAGAAGTCACGGCACTGCACTATCGTGTCCCCTGCTACAGATATAAACACACATGAACAATTAAACACAAATAAAACTCCACAAGATCGATCAATGTGCAATAGTATTTGTATTTGGACTATGTAGAAATAAATGAGAAAGTATAGTAGCAAGTAGCTAAAATGAGATTTTTTAATTAGAGTGAAATGAAAAGAACCTTGTCAGCAGAATACGACTGGAGTCTGTGTCTGACTGTATCTACACTATATACTCCCAAAAAATAGTTTTCTCTGTTCAATTTGGACTGTTCGTTCACTTCTTCGTTTCCTTGTACGTACGTAGCATGTACTACGACTACAGTCAGTGCACCAGCAGCAGTTAATGTATCTGCCTTTCTATCTCCCCTTGGCCCTTCCTGCTGTTGCCACTTTCCTCGTCACTTATTCTCTTTTCGCTATTTTGCCCACGTTTGCCTTGCCTGCAGCAGCACCTACAATACAACAGCTCCAGAAACAAACTTCAGACAGAATCCAAGAACTCTTATTCGCCTTCTTTCTATGTTTTTCCTATACCACACACATAAAATACACAGCATACAAGAAGAGTGGCCTATATACAGTTACTCTGTCATTCTCATTCTGCTCTCTATATATGGCTATAAGAAGATGTTGCATGCCTTGGATAGACAAGTAAAACGTCATTTCTATACATGCATTCTGCTTGCAGACTGGTTTCAATTGGACCATTTTTTTAGACTTCCGAAAATAAGCATTGATTGGAGAAAATGATTTTTGCATGCGTTTACTACTATTACTACGGAAAAATTGAGTCATCATGCAATTTAATTGATGTCCATACACACTGCATTTCTAATAATTTAAAGAAATATTTTGTCGTAATATTTAGCTCTATGCATAGTACATTTGCGAAAAGAATTGACAGAACGAAAGAAAGCTGAAGAAAATGCGTTAAAAGCGGGTTTATGGGATATTTAGGAGTGTAATGAGAAAATGCATAATGCATAATAAATGCATAAAAATATAATGAAAATGCTACGGAAGGACAAAGTTAGTGCATTTATGGCTGAACTCTGTTTTTTGTTCTATAGAGTACAATGGTTACGTATTTTTTATTCCCAAAAACTTTCTTTAAAGTCTGCTTTGGATAGGTTGAACTAGTGGGCCTTGGTTGAACATATCCGAGGTCTTCTTTGAAAATCAGCAGTGGTGGTACTCATCGCCAGTATAGGTAGGCATGAGAATATTCACTTCTTTTTAACCTTTTACTTCTCTCACCCAACGTCAATACGTACCTATCCCTATAGCTTTCTCCAGCGCAGCCAAGATCCCTATTCCATGCGCTCTAGCTTTCCCTCTTACATAACATAAACATTCTGCTACTTGTAGTACGAACGAACTGACTTTCCCCACCACTTTAAACTACCCACACTTTTGGGCAGTACATGCATTTACATACACTGACGTAAGTCATTGGGTATGCTCTTCTTTCCTATTTGATTTGTTTGTACTATGAATACTTTGAAACTTTGAATACACGACACGAAACAAAATTACTAGCCAGACCTGACGTACTTTTATTTTTGTTTTTGGCAAATCCTCCCTTTTCTTTCCTAAGTACTACCACTGCCAAGTACAAGCCGAATATCGGATTCGACCTCTGAACTGCAAAAATTATTACGTAAATTTTATTTCTCAGAGAGACCAGAGACATCAGATGTCAGACGTGATTTACATTTTAATTGAACTAATCTGAATCTCGTAATTCACAAATCTCAGGTCACAGGTAATATCGAATTTTTTAGTATTGGCAATGCTTCGATAAAAATTAATTCGCAATTTATTGTATTGTATATTAAGACGAATCCTCGAAATCTAAACTAAGAAATGAAAATCCATTATTTAAAATTTATATAGCCTGTGTTTCGCAATACACAATAAGACAAAGAAGTCAGAAGTGGTAATAAGGGCCCAACTGAAGAGTGAAGATTATTGCTACAACTATAATAATATTATTTATTTAATTCTGCCTCTTGCGTCAGCTGTTCACTGGTGACATCAGCTTATTATATAAATACCAGACTAGGACACAGTCACAGCACAGGACGGAACCAAAACCATTTCGGACGAAGAAGGGAAATCTAGAAAACATTATGTCTTGTCATGGCTGTGGAGAAACCTTTGGTTTCTTAAAGAAAGAGGTACAATGACAATAACAATATCTTTCTATATATTAATCGTTAATCGTCAATTATATTATAATATTACCCTGTAGTCTTAATTATATAGATAATGTTATATACAAATCTGCAAGTAAAGGTTTATCTAATAACACCAACAAACTTTGTCTGCAGCTTGGTTGTCCCCGGTGTGGATTTTCATATTGCAAGAAATGTTTGCGCTTCAAGATTACAGATGAAAATTCGCGAAAGGCACTTTCTGTTTGCCACGGTTGTTATACAAAGTCCATGGATTCGTCGAATAATCCCGGAGAAAGTAATAAAGCCAAAATTGAGAAGTCTGTTGGCATCATGAAAGCTTTTCATCAGTAAGTATACAGTATAAATTGTTTGATTCTCTTTAGAAAGTACGTAAAATGGTCAAAATAGGTTAAAATAAAGATATCGGTAAAGCTAGATAAAATATATTAGCTAATTATATATCCAGTATTAATATAATATTATGTCATGCTAAGTATGTATAAATTATATATAAACTCTATTTTGAAGATTGCAGTCATTAGAAAATCCGAACCCGCCTCCGATTATTTTATACCGTGAAGATTCTAACACCAGACTTGGAAGACTTAAAAAAGGTCTCTCTATTGAAGACCAGAAAATCGTAGAGCGCCTGGAAGGCCTCCGGCAGACAGATTTTAGTGCACACCCTCACAGAAGGAAGTCAGATAATCCTGAACAGGAAGTAGCTTCGCGGTTGGCTAAACTTAGAGGTACAGTATGCAAAACTAATTATTTTTAATGTAACTAAACTAAAACATTTCATTGATGCGCTTTCAAAACGCTTTCATTGGTAGATTATTACAAATTATAATAATACACATTCAACGGATTCAATAGGTGAAGACCCTGAATGTGCAACTACTAGTTCCGCGAATTCTTTGTCAAAGAAACCACCTGAAACCGAGGCTGAGTTAATGGAGAGACTAAGGGGTGAGGTAAATTTGGACGAGAAACACCAAATAAGCATGGTTTCAGACATTGAAGATAGACTTGCCCGATTACGTCAGCCGCGAATCAATACTCAATCGACAGATTCGGTTATGCAAGCGTCTGGTACTCAACAGGACATGGAATTAGAGAGCCCCTGGTACTTGAAAAAAAGCTTACTATAATATATATCTTGTAAATAAGTGATATTGAAAAATACAACAGAATTATCAATTTTTGTAGCATGGAAAATTTATCCGAGGAAGAACAAGTTAAAAGAATTATTGACCAGGTAAACACATCGCTTTCATTGACATTGTAAATAAGAATGAATATACTACTTTACTAAAATTATATAATAGTATGAAAGTGATCATGTATGTTTTGTGATGTTGTCAAACAGTTTACTAAGGAGGTTGGTCTTGATTCAAAACTTAAAACAACTACTGAAAGTGCTGATGAAACTCCGGGACAAGGAGAGAAAGCGATGTCTCCGGATGCGATTGACATGGAATCCGACGACGATGATGACGTGGTACGTTACGTATATGTATTGTATTTTTAAGGATTTTTTCAATTTAATTTAAACAGTTTAAGTCTAATCTAAATAATTTTAACAGGATGTTGACCTCCTATGCCGAATCTGCGATGAAACCCGTGCAACTGTGATGTGCAAAGAATGTGATAACGATATTTTCTGCAAAGCATGTTTTTTCGAATTTCACAAGGAAATTGGGGAAGTCCACAAACCCAAAAATATTTAGTCAATTTCATTTTCAACAGTTTTTTTTCTTTGCGCACTTGCTGAAAAGCCCTTGTCTTATACATGTTTCATGACTATGCTAACATAAAATTACAATTGTATTTATGCCTTTCTTTCTAAAGTAGTTATTAATCTTATTAATTCCGCAATAAGAAGTTTTTGAATGCNAACTCTTTTTGAATGCATACTAATTAATGGTAATTAATTTCAATAACTTTACCAATACCTTTTATATTATGTTGATTGGACTGAATTTATTAAGATTTGCCCAAAGCAGTGTAGGTAGTATACTTTAACATTGTATACTGTATTACTGTAAGTAATTCATAATACAAAATGGTGTATGAGCTGAATTAAATAAAGTGTGTTTATAATAGTATTGTTGAGTGCAATAAAAGAGCTAATTGAAAAATTACAATTTAGAAAATCAAATCAAGACATTGAAAAGTAGTATAATGTAGCTTGATTTGCGTTCATAATTAATATTTCTCTCCGGTTATGTACAACAGTAGGCGATAGCTGTAGCATTGATGTTTTGTAACTGATGGTACTTCATGTGAGCCAAGTTCTCATGTTGTTCGTTGTATGGTTATATGAAATCTGCATGTAGGCATTGTTGCAATTTCTGCAATGACTACTGAAGCGATACCCAGGTTGGCTAAAGCACCTCGTATTATTCCACACGTATAAGCCAGAAACTACAATAAAATAGAACAACAATTAGCTGTGGGAAAAATAATTAGACTGCATAAGAAAATTTTATTTAACCCTTTTTAACTATATAGTTTTAAGTAAAAAGTTGCATTTAAGTGTGACGCATGGCTTCACCAACAATATGACCACAAGCTTTCTATAACATTCACTAAAGAGAAAACAATTCCTTAGGCAGTCTAAGGAATTGTTTTCTCTTTAGTGAAAGTTATACTCAACGTCTCAGTGGCAAAAGAGAAAGCAACTTTCCCTTCTCTGGTGTTCTTTGGTCAGAATATTCATGTTTTCCCGATAAATTAAATGCTAAGACAATAAACGAAGAGTTATAGCTAACATACCTTAGGACCATGTTCCAAATATTGTTTGGTGGCAGAGATTTTGGACAAAAATTTAAAGCTGTTGTCCTGAAGTACATACGTTCCTTGATGATTCGTTCGAAGGTTGTCAATTTGCTTTTTATAAACTGCTGTCCAAAAGTCTTTGCAGATAAATTTTATTGTGTCTAACTCATCTTTGAAACGTGGGGAGTCCCTTAGTAATCTTTATAATAATAATGTCATAATTATTTGTTTTTCAACAAATACTGGGTCCAACAAGTTAATTCGTTGAATAAATGCATTTAAAACATTTATTGGCCACGAAGAAGCAATAACTAGCATTAACAAAAATAGTATTACTGTTCAATATTTAATTACCTTTCAATTAAACGGTATCCAGTACTAAATCCTATGAATTCTAGTTTCGAAAGCAGTTCATTCTGTGGAAAAAATAGTTCATTCTATTAAAGGCTTACATATAAAATATACTAAACAAATCTTTCATCTAATATTTAAACCCCCGTCCGGGCCGGGCTACGATCCCGGACGGAATTCCGCACACATAAATATACATAGAAGAGAGTAACGAGAAATTAGCATACAAGAAATGCAAATAAAAGCTTACGTTGTCCTTTTCATTAGTTAACAAGACGCTACTGCATACTAATTCTCCGTGAAGAAGTTCCAATGGAAGTTCTTCCGGGGTCGAAGAAGGAGGTCCTTGGACTGCCATTTTTAAATGTGTATTTAACAGTATGTTTGCTACGTTCTTTTCTTATTACATGCAGGGTAAAACCGAAATGGGACCTGGTTGACTTTTCTTCAGTAGTATTTATGTCCAACTGTATTTTATAGATAATTATGAATTATAAATTAATGCATTCCTTAATATACCAACATGCATTCAGCATTTCACCATTATACCTCCACCTGCATAACTTTATGGCAAGAAATTAAAAAAGTTGAAACTGACAACTCAAATATTAGATAACCAATTAACACCATTAATTAAACTCAAATTTACCTGGTCACGAACTTGTCACGAACACGAATTGAACATCCAGCCCTTTAAAATCAGTAATTTAATTATCAGCATACACTAATAGTATTACTTATTTATTCATTAGTAGTTTTAGTAGTAACAGTATACAATACAAGAACAATCTACTTGTCACTTTTAAAGATTTTAATTTTTTATTGCTAAGCTAATAAAAAGCTGTCTGTGCTCTATGTATGATTTTCAACCTTCGTACTTCGTTCGTACTTCATCATCCCATTTGCCAATACACGTACTGGTGGTGTGAGTGTATGAAGTGTGATTACTTGGCGGCAACAAGTAGCAGTAGGACAGAACAGAACTGAATCTTTTGGGCACTTTCACCCAGAGATATAGAAATATATATTTTAATCATAGTTATCATATATATATTTTAAGTAATTCTATGCTTTCACCATAATAATGCTAAGTGCTAATACTAAAGAAACGGAACTTTTTATGATAAATGTGCTTTCACCTGCTTCGCATATAAGTAAGTTAATTATATAAGTTATGATTGATTTCTAAGAACTACTTTCTATAGGTATATGCAGTATGCAAAACATGCTCATTCATTTTATGTACTGTTAATAGAATATTTTTGAATTTTTAGTGGATACTTATGTGTGAAAATTATCAAACAATCAATTCGATCTTGTTAACGTCAATTAAAAATGGATATTCATCAATTATCGGAAGGAACAATAAACGACAATAAAATGGGTATGCATGGATCTGGAAATCCTCACAACGATATGTATGGGCTGATTAACACTTATCCCGAAAAAGTGTATTTAAGTCCGGATGAAAATATACTAGATGATTCAGAAGGATTACCAAGTTCCCGACACCCTTGTAAATGTGATAAAAGCCAAGTTGAGTTCAGGCGTCCAGTATTTAACTATTGTAAATTCTCGTCGTTTTTACAAACAAAAAGTTTGATTGAACGACATAAAAGAATCAGGACGATAGAACTTGATGAACCCGTTCTCCAAGTCAGTGATTTGACTGATGATCTCTTACTAAAAGAACTTACGAACATATATGGCAGTTTAGATAGCAGTTCAGAGCTATTTCTTAAATTATTCCAAAATTATAAACTGGAGAGAAAAGAGCAAATAGAGATTTGGTGTCTCGAAGAAAAAGAGTATTATGCGAGTAAGATTGCTGTTGGGTCTGATAATGTGGATTTAGATGGTTTGAGCGTGAATTTCACTCCAGATGAAGTGAAAAAGTTTGGAAAGGTGTCTGACACAGATTCCACGGAATACTTCGTTTTGCCTCGACGAATTCCCAGTGGCCAAGAAGCTTGTAATTCTAAAAGGAGACCTACTTTGAATACCTTTGATCCAGAACTTCATATTCCATTTATAATTCCTCCAATATGTGAAGTCAATGTGGGGGAAATTCTTGCACGGGGAATGCACGAAATTGTTAAGAATCATCCAACTGGAATGACATGCAGCCAGTTTATGGGTGAATTTGAGCAACAGAAATCGTATCGTCCTAATGCTCAATCAATGAATTATGGAAACTTCATGGAAATGATTGACGATCTTAGCCACCATATTATTCTTGTTCAGAAATGTGATGAGAATACTATCCTATACCCCATGTTTCTCCAAGGTCTCATTTGTTCCTTAGATGAAATATTTTCCCAAATTTTCCATAAAGTCAAAGTAATATTGAATTTATCCTACGGAATACTAAAACTTAATGAGGCCTTAAAGATATGTGAGACCATTTTTGGATGGAATCCAATAGATTTTAAGGCTTGGGGTTTTCGCTCGGAACAAGATTTTGTTCTATATTTAGCTAAACGTTGGAAGACTGATAGATTGATGGTTGTTTCTGAAGACAAAATTATTCCCAAAGGAAACCCACAAAATTTGTACTTACTTGATTTAACAGAAGAAAGAAAAGAACTGCTCAAATTGCAAGAAGAGAAGCTTAACTTTAGAAGCAAAGTAAGCATTCAGCCTTCTATTTTAAAACTTTTCAAAGACAATGCTGTTTCTACATCTATTCCAAGAAAATTCATGCAGCCAGGACAAAGCCTTCAAGATGAAATGTCGATGTTCAAAGTGGGAGATGTACTTTCTATGGTTGTTACTTTTCATGTTAGTCCCACCGATTTTTACATGGTTGAAAACAGTAAATTTGAGGAAATTAGCGAGTTAAATAAGAAGTTGAAAGTATATTGCGAACGCGAAGAAAGTATAAATGGACCACAGAACTTGATTATCAACCCTACACTAATTTCACCTGGTTACTGCTGTATTTTAATTGACGAAGATGGTGAATATCATCGTGCAGAGTATCTAAAAAAGGAAGGTGACTCTTATAGATGTCGACTGCTTGATTATGGGGACACACTTACGGTGGGACTTCAAAACTTACGCTACTTGGATATAAAATTAGCAACAAAAATTCCAACACAGGCGTTCCATTGTAAGCTGATAGATGTAATCCCCTCCAAAATCGACAACAATAATGGCACCCACATTTGGACAGAAAATATCAAGGATTTCAGTTATAATCTGATGGTTCCAGATAGGGATAACCCTCAGGAATTGAAAGTTTTTCTTAAAGAATTCCTGATCGACCATTCAAGGCGTCAACGGCAATGGATAGTATGGATGTGTGATCGTAAAAGGAAGATCAAAGACTTCGGTGCAACATTAAGGGATTTTATCTCTAAAAACGTTTCTGTGAATGAACATGTCATCAGTTCAGATTCTTCAGACACAAAGAGAGTGAACACCAACACACGTAATACAGAACTATTTGCTACATCAAATATCGAGCCTAGAAAATCTCAACCGCTTGTACCGCAGAAAGAGACGACTACTATGTCAATCCAACCACATCCGTTTGTGCGCCACAAAGAGAAAGTTGGGATCTCACTGGAAGATTTCCCCCCATTAAGTGCGATTGGTTCCAATTCTACAAAGTCCAAACAGAAAACTAAATGGAAAAAATGAGATAATAATCCAAAATACCTTTCCAAAACTTCCTAATTCAGTAATGAAAGTTTAATATTTCGTGCAATATTATTACAATTAAATTGTACACTTAATTATTATTATGCGGCTATCTATGTATATTTGTATTTTATGTGCATTGGGCTTAAATTATATACAAATATTCTTGTAAGGTTAAGTATTTTATGCTAAAGAAGTTAGTAATATATGGTCAGTTTTTAATTGAATGCTATGCATTATTATGTCTAATTAATTATGAGTGTATTTCTTGACGCATCGATTAGAAAATATTTTACTACAATACAACTAACGATTGCTACTTATATAAATCTACTCATTTTATTGAAACATTTCCAAATCATTCACAATAAACAAACAGGTTAAATTTTTAGCGGAGTATATAGCTTAATTGTCCTAATTATTACACGCAGAACTTCTGCAGAAGATTTTTTGATTTAGATGCACACTAGGAATTAAGATTGGAGTGAGAAGTGACATGAAAAAATAATCATCCTGTAAAAATTACAATAAGCATCTCCAGTTACACAGTCTATACCAGTTAATTCGTTTTCTTGACACTTGAGTAATCAACCCATCATATATATTGTTTGAGTAAAATAAAAATAATTTTAACATTTCGGATTCAGACCCCATCTTAACAAACACGCGCATAACATTTCCAGCGTCGCTATCAAAATTCTGACAGTGGACAAGGTATCTAAGTAGTTGATTCAGTCGAAAATTTTCAGATGGAAGTCGACAAATCGTGTGCATATAGTTCACAGATCGAAAGCGACAAAGCGTTAAAGCAAGGTACCTAGTTCGGCTATTTACATTACATTTACATGATTTCGAAAACAATATCAAGGGAGGGATTCAAGATTTACAGTTGGCTAATATTACTCCTAATAATAAAAATGAGACGAGAGTTAAGGAAGGGGAAGGCTGACTAATTTATTGGCGATTCTTCGTACTACAGAGTCTGTTGATATTTAAAATCATTCTACACATCAAAAAAAAGCTTTGTTAATTGGAGCACTTTCTGCTATTCCGCTATATAATCAACATATTCATAGGATATTTATAGGATAATTACCAGAGAGCGGATAGGTAGGTAAACACCTATTTTAAACGGTAAAAGATGGAAGGCTTAGACTTCGGGTTTATCCGTTTCAGGTCTC
>JABASI010004810.1:0-13371 GCA_019776505.1 Tomocerus nigrus | reverse complement strand
AACGACTGCCTCACTCGACATTCAGACCATTTCAAATGATTTTTCACCTAAATTCCTCACTAAATGTACTAATCCGCTTTTAAATACAATACGGCGAAATTATCTGGTATTCAATAATGTGGAGGATATTATTATATTTTTAATTTTTCTTAAAAAGGATTGCAAGACAGGATTGAAAGAAACACCAAAATTCTTGTTTTGTTTATATTTATGATTTAGAAAAACTAGTAGGTCCTTGATTTGGGACTAGGTAGGTATAATCGTAAAATTATGGAATGACATATTTGTTTTGATGAATAATATTTAGTATGATTTTCAATAAAAGTGTCTGTCTATTTATTTGTTACAAAAATAAGTTACCTACTCAGGTGTGAATGTAAAAAATGGATTTTCTTCACTTATATTTATATTATATGCTCACCTTAACTATTAAAAATTAAAACCATTGTTTTTAATTAATGTCTTTTATGCGTTCATATTTATAAAATAGTTTTTCAATGAGCCTATGTGCTTAGAGAGTCTATGACATATGTAACCATGTATTATTATTACACTCTTATGATTATAAAAGGGTATAGGTCGACGAGAGAGGCGTCTTTCTATTTGGCCACGGAGTTAAATGCAAAAAGACTCAAGTCGTTCCAGGGAACACTATAGAAGAAGAAGTAATAGAAGGAACAGAGTCTTCTGGAGTGAAGGAAGGAAAGAAGGAGCTAATCGATCACCTCCTCTTTACTTACAAGAAAAGAAACTCTTTTATTCCGATAAAACTAGACTCAAGTTCCCTACAGGGAAAGATCTGTAAACTCTTCTACTCTCTGTGTGCATGTATAGACTGGTTACAGTTGAAAATAATATCCGAGATATAAAGAGTAAATTGGGAGTTGAGTGAAGAGAGAGACTCTATATCTCTGTCAGGTTTCTTCCTGGATCTGTAAAATGGGAATAGCTAGGAATAGTAATAAGATTTTCTAGTCTTTCTTGTCTCTCTGTGGCGTTGTCTGTTATTAGCAGTAGTAAGTATTCTTTCATTTGATTCATTCATACTAATAGAAGTATCTGCGGTGTGGCTCTTGTCTTGTTTGCTCTCTTCTTAGTCTCTGATCTCTCCCTCGTCCTCATCTTATTACTGTCATTATTCATTACGACTTACTTTCATGCTTACAGACTCCAGCCAGACAGACAGAGACTCCTCTTACAGAATTATCCAGAGCTTTTCATAATATTACCTGTCTCTCTATAGGAAATTTTCAGACTTTTCTATTTCAATAGTCTAAACGTCGTAAACTAAATCTAGGAAAAGAGCTAATAACTATACTAGGATGGTAACACAAAGATTTTCCTCCAAGTTTTGAGTCTCTTCTTCATTTCTTTATATACATACATTAACTATGGCAAATTGAATGGAGACAATGAATAGAAAAGCCTAGGCTCTTAAAAATTATTTCCACATGAATCCTAATGTAAATCAAAGAAGGTATTTGTATTTGACACGCTAGCTCATTTCTTTCTTTCATTATTATTTAAATCATTCCCGCTTTTATTCATTTATTCATTTCATGTGAATCCTTTTTTGCATTTCACGTCTTTGTATTACAGATCATTCATTTAAATTAGTAAACTTGAATCAAATATTTGTCTTACATATATATACGAGTTATACGTTATACAACAGGGTTTTCTTTTCTCTCTGCTTTATAGATATATATCGCGTCACGTCATCATCATGTCAAATCCATTTTTTATTACATTTACGTTATAAGTATATACGCGGAGTAATTAAGACAACGAGATTTTCATAATTACATCATCATAAATTGGGTTTCTTCTCATTAAATACAGTAAATCGTTTTTTGCGCAAGTTTTTTAGAAGCTATCTTTTTTTGCTTCCTTTTTTGTTTGGCTATATCTTATAGTTAATGTTTTCCGGCCAATTTTACAATCATGTTTGTTCACAATGGCTATTATACATATTAAATGAGTATCCACCTATGCAAATAGACGCACTTGTATGTATATGCATATACGCTGCTGCTGCTTGTGTACATATTTACTATAATAATTCGAAGAGCATTATTATGTTGTTCGTTTAGTGTGTGATTGCCTACAAATACATTTACCTCTATTATTTGCTCTAACACAAAAATCTTAATTAACATTTACAATCGTATTGTACATTTCTGGATACATAAATTATAAAATCTTGTACATACATACACAGAGCTATACACTAATAGTTTTCATTCATTTATTTATTTTTATAGCATATAAATATTATGTACAGAACTCACGTTCTTTAATAGGATCATCATCATTTTTATCTGCACACTTAAAGTAAATCAACATTGCTCTTCTAATATAAAACATGCCGTATATATAGTACTCTATTGCAACAATTACTATTCTCTCTATAGTACGTAAACGTTATATCATAGTAGGTTATGAATATCAGTCTATTTTCTTTTATGCAGGCAATTACTTAATGGAATTTATATCTAGAGTTAATTGGTACCTATTACAATGTGTACATGTTATCATGTCCTTGTGGTAATCCCTATTATAACAGTTATTGTTAAGCATAGAAAATTATATGTGCCTATCTAGATCATTTTACAAATGTTTTTAACCATAATGGAGGAGGATCATCATTTTCAACACACTCATCTACAATTTAAACCAATTTTCAAGTATTCTTATATATTCCTATATAAACTTGATGGTTGTAAAACTGAAATTAATTTCGATAATTTACTCTAAAAGTCTAATTTGTAATTTTTTGTCCGATTTTCAATTGCATAAAAATGGGACAATGTAATTTAGTGTCTTTTCCAGCATGTGTTTATGCTAAGTGATTAAAAAATTCTTAGTGCGATACATCATGGACATTTGTTGCTGATCTACAGGTGATTAATTTACATATAATATCAGAGAATTATGTTATCAAGCTGTTTAGGATAAATATTTTCGAATAATTATAGTTACTAGCACACGATATCAGCTATAGTTTGCCGCTTAATTTCTAGATATAGTTATGACCTTACGATGACCTTGGATATCCAAATATTTCGCAATTTTTATCGTGTCCTGTATGTTATCAACTCTAATTTCGATACAGAAACACAGCTCAGCTCATTATATTCAGCACTTGATTCCAATTGGCTAAAATGACCTACTATATCATCATCATTATATTAATTATGGTTTTTTATGAGTACATGTAGTATAATTAAGCGGAAATATATTCTATATGCTTTCGTCTTATTTTCTTATCATAAAAATTCATACGAATTTAGTTTTCTGGATTTTCTTTGACATATTATTTGAATCTACACTGTAGAGTTATTATTACGTATGAGTTATGTGGCGATGCGGAAGAAAACCTGCCTATTTTGGAAAAGTAAATGCATTTGGTTTAGCTAAGTTAAATATGGTAATATAATTAATGAAATAATGTTTAAGTATCGTAGGATTTGAGAATGGTAATTAATAATTATGCTGCGGGTGGGTGTGTGTGTTGAATAGAATTGTACTATAATATGTAAACAGGTTAATTGGGGATGAAGTAGATAAATAGTATGAGATTAGGAATTTCCTAAGTGCATGTACTTAGGAAATATAATGCATGCAACAAATTGTCCTAGATGTACACATACAAATTACAAGTAACAATAACTAGAAGAGTATAATAGCTTAAAATTTAAAATGTTCACTTATCTTTATCACATCACACTAAATAAGTCTGCACAGGATTACCATCCTTATGTTTATAGTTTTTGGAGGTGGACAAAGTTTTGGGTTGCTGTTGCTGTTGTTGTTGTTGTTGCTGGTGGTTGTGATGATTGGTGGGAGGATGCCACTGTCCCGGACTATTCATGGCCATGGTTAACTGCGGCTGGTAAGTGTAGCCATTGGGTAAATGAATATTATTTAGAATGTTATTTTGTTGTAGTTGAATTTGAGGTTGGGGACTAGGCGGGTCAAGTGTCGAGTAGACATGTTCACCCTCCAAACTCAGGTAACTTTCACCACCACCACCACCGATACCACCGACACTAATACCACTAATCCCTCCATTAGGAGTTAAATTACTAACGTTATTGTTTCTATAGGAAGATTTTGGCACTGGGAGTGGGGATTTTGTATTAAAAAATCCCGGGATGACTTCATCCGCCGTCGTGGACTCTGTGGAGTGACTTGAGGGTGGCGACTTTGGAGGATTTGTTGTTGGAAGGGGCGGATAGTATAAATGTGAATGCTGTGGACTTTGCATCGTTGAACTTGGAGAATGTTGGGCAGAACTTTGGTATTTTGGGGGTAACGCGACGAAATTAGCAGCATAAGGCCACAATTTATTGTTCATATTTAAATTCATGTTATTAGTGTTCATATTTCGATTGAGCTCGTCAATCATGTGTTGTTGCTCTTCTTCAGGCATCATTCCGCCTGTAGAATACTTGAGAGTTGACATCATGGCTGGAGTTTCACCGGAAGATGCAGATGTTGTTGTTGTATTGCTCGTGATGTTTGAATGGTAATGGGACGAAGGATCTGGTAAGCAGTATTTTAATTTAGACCAAAATTTTCTGTTCTTACGTGAATCTGTGGACATGACACTCCATTTGATCGTGTCGATTTTATTGTGTCTCATCCAGGAGCGGATGTCTGGATTGATTTCAATCGGCGGGATATCTTCAATGAACACAATGACTACTGACTTGGAGCCTCGAGCTGAAGAAGACTGATTAGAAGATTTTTTCAAAACGGCATGGAAGGCTCCTCGATATTCTCCACTCGTCCATTCTCCCTGCAGGAAATTCCTCGATAAAATGATAACGACACTTTTTGAATTCTCAACCGCGCCAATCATCATCTCTTTTAAGTCTCCAGTCTCGCTAATTAAATCCCGGTAGTGAAGACACAGTCTGTAGTTATCGTTTGTCTCCAACTCGTCAGCAATTCTCTGAGCGACAAACTCTTCGTCTTTTTGACTGTACAGTAAATAGGCATCGTAGGATTTATCATCTTCAATGTGAGCCGGGCACATTCGGACTCCAAAATGCGAGTACAGCCAAATTCGGGCATTCTCCCTGCAAATGACGACGAGGACGATGACAAGGACGAGGAGAATGACCAGTGCAATGAATCCCATGAGGAGTGGTAAAGCAGAGACTGCTGTCAAGTCAAATCCTCCCTCAATGCCCATAAGTGCCCATGAAGAGCCACAAGTCCGGTTGTAATCCATAAGATGCGGGCCCGGCTTGTGCGTCGTGTTCCAGACGCATTGTAATTGGCCCATGTCGACAACTTTCCTTGAGTTGTCTGTGACCCAGCCGTAAAGTTGATGTAAAAATTGACAGTCGCAATTCCACTGGTTGCGGGCAAGGCCAATGTCAACTAAATATGGATTTAAGCTGAGCTGCCACACAGTAAAGACTACCAGTCGATTCCCGTCCAGTCTCAATGTTTCCAGAGCCTTCAACGGAAGGAAAGTTGTGTTCGAGATACTTTCGATGAGATTATCGTGGAGGTAAAGCTCTCGCAGACGACTTAAGTGGTCGAATTCGTATCCATGAAGAACCTTGAGTCGATTCTCCTCCAAGTGCAGGCTTTGCAGAGATTGTAAACCATTAAAAGATTTATTACTTATTGTCTCGATCTGACTAGCATTCAGGTAGAGTACTTTCAAGTTTTTACGGCCAATGAAAGTGTGGCTTTTCAAAATGGGAATGGAATTCCCATCTAAATACACTTGAGTGGAGTCCATGGGCAGTCTGCCTGGAATTCCCATTTGACCAGAGCTCGCACAATTCACAACGTTCGATGTCCAGGCGTCGCCGTGATAGCAAGTGCAATTCCCTGGACATGTCATCTCACAATCACAAGCATCAAATTCGCAACAGTGACAAAGAGCGAAGCAGTGTGATTTGTAAGGACAGAGAAAATCTTGGGATTTCATATCTGGCAAAGGAATGTGAGTCGTGGTCCGGCTGAACGCCAATCGGCAAACGATAGCATCCAAGTCCAATACTGTGGGATGTGATCGCAGAGTGGACAGTTGATTTATTCTGCGGAGCCATTCCATTTCACAGTCGCACAGGAATGGATTGCCTCCAAGAAAAAATTCCGGTAGCGCTTTACCCGAAGGGATAACGGGGAGCCGGAGGGCATTCAGCGGAATGTTTTCCAATTGATTCCCAATCAATTCAACTCTTCGAAGGTGGGCAGAGCGACTAAACGTCTCCACAGCTAGTTTCTTCAAGTGATTATGACTCAGGCGGAGTATCTCTAGTGAAGGCGGCACGGCGTGATAATCCAGCTGTTTTAGTTGATTATGGGATGCGTCGACGACACGAAGTCGTTGATTTTGATGGGGCATTTGATTTTGGAGTCTTTGAGAGGAAGATGCGGAATTCCCATTATTGTTATTATTATTCGAGTTGCCGTTCGTGTTCGATTGTATTGTTGCCCATGCACCCCCGAGAGATTCTAATTGATTATGACTTACATCGAACCATTCCAGAGTTGACGGCAGGAGGGAATAGTCCACCCGACGGATTTGATTCTCCGACACATTCAACCAGAGTAAATTAAGCAATTGTGGAGCCAGAGTGTTGGGCAATGTGTCTAAACGATTCGAGTCCAGTCTCAGAACTCTCAAATCCGGACAGGAATTAAAAGCCGAGGAAGAGACTCGATTGATTTTATTCTGAGCCACGTTAAAGACCCTCAGACGATTAATTGGGTCACAGAGCCCTTTGGGAATATCCTCGAGATGATTATCAACGAGTCGGAGTCCGTACAATTGCCCCATACCTTGAAACGTCTCGTTATTCAAAAGAGAAATTCGATTCTCACCCAAATCCAGTGTCCGCAGTAATTGGAGTCCACGAAGAGCGGCGGGCACTTCGCTCAACTGATTTCCAACGAGGCCCAAGTCTTGAAGACTGGTGCAATTTTTCATGGCACCGGGCTCAATCGTCGTCAGCTGATTGTAGTCGAGAATTAATTTGTGGAGGACATAGAGTCCGTTGAACATGTTGGCGTTGATGGTGATGAGTCTGTTTCTTCCGAGGTTCAAACTATGCAGATTGCTCATAGGTGCGAAAGTGCCGTCGTCGATGGAAGAGATGAGATTATTTCCCAAGTCGAGCACTTGGAGTGTGTAGAGATCGTAAAAGGTGGACGGGGCCAAATGGGTCAGTTGGTTATGGGACAAATTGAGAATGACTAATCTGACGAGGGACTTGAAGGCTTCGGACGTGATCCATTGGCTGGAGAGGGAATTCATGGAGAGGTCGAGTATCTGAAGATGGTCCAGTCCATTGAGGAGTCCAGGCGAGAGGGCCGTCAGAGAATTATTCCTCAGATCTAATTCTCTCAAAAGTTTGCAAGGTTGAAAGAGTTTGGGCGGCAGAGCGACGAGACGATTAGAGCTGAGGTTGAGCAGCCGCAGTTGGCTGAGTCCATGGAAAGCCTGATCTTCAAGCTCTTCCAGCCAGTTGTGATCAGCACGGAACTCCGTAAGTCGTCTCATCCGCTCTAATCGTCCATTGCCCAAAGTTCTGAGAGAGTTGTAAGATAAATCAAAGGATCTGAGGTCGGCTAAACAAGAGGAACTTGCAGAGGGATAGTCACTGGCAAGGAATTCTGATGTTTTCGCCGAATGGCCGTGGCCGGCTAAAAGAGGCTTTCCCGGTAAGCCCAGATCATCAATATCGCTCAGGAGATTATGTGTCAGATTAAGAGTCTGCAAAGATCCCACTTGGCACAGAAGTCTCTCCGGTAAATTCCACATGTGATTAAAGCCCAAATGGAGATGGCGAAGTTGGGGCACGTCTCCCAAAGCTCCAGGTGAGATTTCCAGTGACCTCGCAGCCCATTCTGAATTGCCTGTGTTGATTGCTAATTTCCTGAGATGTCGCAGACCCGAGAGGAACTCACTGGGCAAATGTTTCAGCTTACACTTGTCAATAGTCAACTCGTGTAGCTCACTCAGAGAACTTAATTGAGCCGGATGAACAACACTCTCGAAAAATAGAAGATCATTGCACACGAGTTTTAATCGAGTTATCGTCGACACATCAAACAGTTGTGAAGAGCTGCCCGAGTAAATGCTTGATGTTAAGTTTTCCATGTCGAGATCTGGATGCAGAGTTCGGATTTGACACAGCACTACAGAATGCTCTCCGGAATTCGAAGAGGATGATGATGAGGCTCCTGAATTTGATGAGGAGCCCTGTGAAGAAGACACACTTCCACTTAGTACACCACTCTCACCATCCCTGCTGCCCGTGCTGCTGCTACCCACTAAAGAAGATGATGGAAATGAAGAGCCCGGATTTAGTGACTGAGATGAAGAATGAATTTGCATAGCACAGGATTCTATCTCACTGTTGGAATGGAGAAAAGTTCTCCCGGCTTCTACTCTCTCACACCATAATAATGTCAGCCAGATGACAGAGAACACAATCCGAAACACTTTCCATCCTCCCGCGGTCCCACTCCCTAATCTCCTACCTCCCATTTTCGATTTTCTTCCTTTTATCTCAACAATAGCGTCAAAACGAAACGGAAACCAAAAGTAACTATTGTATTTTACTATACAGTGCTTTTCTAGCCAGTTTCGATTTCGCGCGCAGAATAAAATTACGAATATTATTAGGAACTGGCCGCGCGCTTCTTCTTTTCTGTCGGTTTTCACGATTTTCCGTCGCTTTTCCTTCTTTTCTCTCACTCCGGCTTCCTTCCTCTTTTGGATTTGGCTAAAAGAAGAACTTGGTCGTCGTCAGTAGTGAACTACACGAAACAGGAGCTCATATTCATATTAGATGTTAGCAGAGTGCAAGTAAAATAGGGAATGGATATTATCTTCTTGTCGTGTGACTGGAGTCTCTGTTCCAGAGCTGCAGACACAGACAGCATCCAATTCCATTCTTGCACGAACCACTTTGCTCTCCATTTCCTTTCATCGACTTTGTCACCTTTCTTCGTTTGCTTTTTCGTCGTCGTAGGTCTGTCTGCCTTTTCTAGGTAAGTTAATACTATAACTATAATATTATACAGACTATATCGTTTTCCGGTGAATTCAACTCTTGAACTACATTCACTCACTCTCATTCACTGACTACCACACCACTATATAAAATACACAGTAGTACAGTCAGAGATATTTTTTTAGTGACACGACGGCACTATTTAGCAGTCGTATATTTCATGGCTCTTTACGCGGAAAGAGAGTAAGAGTAGGAATACTAGTCTCATTTTTGCAGCTAATGCAAAAAATGTCATCTCATTTTCCAGAGACTTACTCGAGTTGATATTCAACCGTGTTCCAGATATTCTCTCTCTCTTTCGCAAAGTGTAAGTTCTCTCACTTAACTCAGTCAGTCGTCAGTTCACTCACTCTTAGCTACACAAGAGAAGAGATGATGATAGGAGAGCAAGGACACACAAAACTTTCACACGATCATATACTTTTGTTCGGAAAAGGATATTTATTCTCCTCCTGCTATATGGATAGATGATGTTCACCGAGAGAATCAGATATTATTCTGCAGCCCGGGATCCGTTTTAGATCCTCTCTCTCTCTCTGATGTTTACTATAATGTGTAGTGCACTTTGTATATATGGATCTTTTTCGCACAGAGTTCAATCCAGAGATGAGATGGAATAGAATGGAAGCAATTCTTTTCACTCTCTCCTTCTGGTTTTCTCGATTCTATTTTATTCTCCTCTGGTTATGTTCATTGCATTTGCATTGCGATGCGAAACTCTTTATTTTGCACAGAATGGCAAAGGATTGGCACGGGCACGACACATAGACAGATATACACTCTTTGACACAAAACGAAAAAAGTCAATTCGATTCGCCAATAGAAAAGATGATGTTCTCCTCTCAGGGCTACTATCTGTAATGTATTTCTATTGTGCCATCACTCTTCTCTTCCATTCATCCTTAGCCCAATTCTTTCTTCACTTCAACAGATAACAATGAATATCAGCTCACTTCCTTCCAGACAACTTCTCCCAAATTGACGACAGCTTTGTTTTACATTACTCCAACTCTCTTTTACACACTACTGTACTCCTCTTTTCTTCTTTAGTGCAAATACACAAGAAAATCAGAAAGGTGCTCCAATTTTCTCAATTACTAATTCAATGAAGAGGATGTGAACAATTTATACTTTCGTATTATTCCAAATTTTGCTTTTCTCAAAATGTCCATATCACAATTGTTTGTTCTTTGAAACGTAAGAAGGACGTAAAAACAAGAGTCAACTCTTTTCGACGTTTTCCAAAATCACATTATCATGATGCCCTGTACAAAGAAAACAAAATTCATTGAAGTTTTTCTTAACAAAATGAATACCAAGAAGTAATAAGTATCTGAACATGATCTACTATCTAGCCCAAGGTAGGTAGATTCCTCCTCGGTGGCACCCCCCTCGGGTTAACAGGTATTGAGATACTCGAAATCACACAAAAANAAAAATTGCACCCAATTCTTAAGATGGGAAATAACACGATTTCATTGGGAAAAATTGGGTGCAATTTTTTTGTTATTTTGACTATCTCAATACCGTCTCTGGGGGTGGCAGTTGCCATATCGACATACCGTGATCTAGCCATTAAGTTCAGTCACATGCATTCTCAACTCAAGTCATTTGCAAATTATTACTGACATTATCAGTTTTAATTTGGAGAGGATACAGATTCAATTTCAACTCAACACTTTGTATTCTGAATTATAACTGAACTTCCAACCTACATATATTGTAGAATTCTGAATTTATAATTAAACCAAAGAATTAAATTGCTAGTGCTGAAGTATTTCAAAAGTAATTTCAAAATATTTCAAATTATACGAATTGTGTAAATGTGAAATGTAACCTGCGAAGTCACGAGAGTATGTTAAAAAGCATTTGACTTACTGAAAATCTGTTCGATATTATTAAAAAATTAAATTCGAGGAAACGATTAAAATGTAGTGGGTGTACAATTTTTTACTACGAAAGAGATAAAAAACGATCCCATGAAATGCACTGTGAATAGAACAAAGTAACTAAAAGTGTAAGGCAGGAATAAAACTTGATGATGAAAATCTCAATTGAACCCAAAGCCGGTAATGAAAATGTTTCTAAGTACAAACATAGCACAACAGAATCTCACAAAAACTTGTAAATTGAATTTACCAATAGTAAATGATATCTGTGAGAAAATGATGATCTCTTGGTAGGATTTATTGGTGTATGAAGTTATGAAGTAGTAGAAAGGGTAAACTCGGGTACAAACAGTTAATTGAATTTATTGTGATGTTTTTGTGGCACAAAGACTAAGTTTCCTGTTGTACATGTTCAATGTTGAAACAGAGACAGAGAGACACTATGTGTGTGTGATGTTCGGTGTTCGGCAAAGTTCTAAGTTCAACTAGTAATTGACAGTGTGATGTCTAGTTGAGGAATGGGAGACGGAGGTAGCGTGAGGTTGCTTTTCCTTCAAAAGCTACGGGCCAACTAAACACTAGACTCTTGCTCTGTGCGAATGTTTTGGTGTTGGGAAAATCTCTTTTTCCTTTTCGTCGTTCGTGAACAGAGACAGAGTAGTGTGTAGTAGTATGCTGCTCGGGGTTGCTTTTGCCTTTACTAGTTCTCTATGTACATACTAATAGAGAATGCTACTCTGTCAGACTACACTGCTGTATTTCTTGTGTTTGTGTGGGGGTCTCTCGTTCACGAGTCGTGCTCGACTCGTATCCTGCCTCACTATAAACTCCTATCCGACACAAACGAAATGTAAGTATTGTATGGGAAACTGTGCGCCGAAGCCATAACCAACTCTTTTACACACAAGTTACGTTCTCTGTTACGAGAAGGTCTACGAGAAGAATCTTATGTGTTGTAGATATATTCTTCTTCTTCTTCGCCCATCTCTTCCCCAACTAGTAACCACCAACGATTCTCTTTATATATTATTATTGTCGAGCATATATATAAGGAATATAGTGATATTTGTATACTTACAACAATTGCACTCATATACACAAACACATACTCCCATACTAGTCTGATGGAATGAAACGGAGGATTTTCATCCCCTCTCTCTCACTACTACCAACTACCAACGTCAGGACATAGAATAATAGCACAAGAATCTTTCCTATCTATACGACCAATGTGCACTTCTATTGAAATCCAATGCAATGTCTCGCTTTTCCCTTAACTCAACTTAACTTGCCTCTCAGCTGGTGCACTCTATCCTGCCGTCCTCGTCTATATAGATATCTAGCTCTATGTTACAGGAGACTTGTTAGATAACCCAATCCTACTGATCTAACGTCACATTTATACTTTGTAATACTCTAGACACCACATCAACGTTCACACAGCACACCTTAACCTTAGCTACACAGCTCGTTTATTTAGCTCCTCGATCTACTCTATGTGTGTATAATCCATCTCTACAAATGTATACATACAAACTAACTCCACTACTCACTTCTCTCTATCCTATTCAACATCATTACTTTACTACCACTACAAACCAACAACCCTCCTTACAAACTTACAAACTTGTTTAAGAGACTTGCAATGCCATCCCATGTAATAAAATCAAACTTAGCTCTCTACAAACACGATTATCTATTTTTGCATGAAAATACATGGAAATTTACGGTTCTTTTCAAGAAATCTTTCATCCGTTTTGATTTTTGTACCTGTTAACAATGGAATTCTATTTTAAAATCAAACTTAGCTCCATATATACAAACACGAGTATCTAGATTTCCATCAAAATATGTTCAAAATTGTTCTCATAAATATTTTCATCCGATTTTCCATTCGTCTTGATTCTTTCAGGAGGAAGCCCAACAGGAGATCTGAGTTGATAGTGTTGCCTCAAAAATTGATGTGTATAGCAGAATTACAATAGGTGTTCAATTTTTAATAGCTATTGTTGATTTAAAATGTGAAATAAATTGACAGAATGGAATAAAGAATATTATTCCTAGAATCTGACTGAATTATTAACAGCTAATTTGGAACTGCAAACACATTTTCATACTGATTTTTAACCACTTATCATCTGATATATTGGAATATCCACAAAAAATCATATTCATAGCACAATTACAAATGGTGTTTAATTTTCCATAATCATTATTTTAAAAATAGATGCGAAATAAATTGAAAGAATGTAATAAAAATTATTATGATCTGATTGAAATCATTTAATCTTATTTGGTACTTGAAACTAAAAAGGAATGTTGGTCAAAAAGTAAATCTGAATGTCTAGTATACTTTTAAAAATTGATAAGCATAGCACAAATGCAAAAGGTGTTCAATCTTCAATAATAATTATTAATTTAAAAATGCA
>JABASI010004809.1:0-13371 GCA_019776505.1 Tomocerus nigrus | reverse complement strand
AATAATTCATCTGTACAGTTCTGATTGTGAGATAGTGGGAAAGAAAAGAGTGATCATAGGCAATGATGATTTGATTGCTAAAGGCTAATTCACTAATATCTTCATATAAGCCCATCATTGGCTTCATGCAGGTCGCGTTTTCAATACTTTAGTATATTATTTGTACTTACCATTTATAAAAAATATTTAAAATTACTCTCTCTAATGAAATAATGTTATGTTAGAGTTATGTATTCATTATTCATGTTACAATAAATTCATGGCGTTTTATTTGGCTCCCTCGCCTCAGTATGCTTTCGTGATTCATTCCGTAAATGAGACCTATTCTTCACGAGATTTATGGCAGTAACAGTCAAGCTAACTCTGTCGATTTAAGTGTTCATTGATTTTAGAAGCAAGTATTGAGGAATGGACCTCTGATCTGTCTGGGTGTCTGGTTGCATGTGTCATTTGGTCGACATTATTATGCACGCAAGCAAGTGTTCTTAGGTGCTTTTGCTTCGTGTGTAAACCATTAAGATTGCATGAAACGATGATATCTGTGTAATCCATACACAGTACATGTAGTAAAAATCTTAAGTGGATCTGTGTGCATCAGCAGCACTTGTGTTGTGATCCCGCACTTGTATTATTATAAAACACCAGTAGATATTAGTTCGTTCGTTTCCGGCCATCAAATAATCTTGTGCGATTAGGAGTAGATAAAACATCCTGATTATTTTTTTTGTAACAAAATAGCTACTTACTTACTACTTACTACTCTCCCAAGTTCCACTATTGTATCGAGAGGAAGAGACATATTGTAATCCAGTCTTACTTACGTGACAGCGGACCGACGTAATGTCGTCGCAAGAAATTTGAGAAGTGTAACTACACTATATTCGTTTGACTCAGTAAACTAAAACACTCCATTCAGCATTCTTCAAGTATTTTATAATCCAGTCTTACTTACGTGACAGCGGACCGACGTAATGTCGTCGCAAGAAATTTGAGAAGTGTAACTACACTATATTCGTTTGACTCAGTAAACTAACTCTCCATTCAGCATTCTTCAAGTATTCTGCTAAGTCTGTTTAATTTTATTTAGTATGCACGTATGTGTGCAATAAATACGACTGGATGACGTGTCAGTTTAAGAGTAAGATAACTAAGAGTGATTAGCAAAGAAATTAAATGTGTGACACATGAGCATTTTTTACTATGCATTAATTATTTTTTAGTTTGCACAGCAGATTTTAATATTCATAAATGGTATCTTTTGATTTGAAACATCACATGCAATACAGAAACCAGAAGTTATTCTGGTACATACATCTCCGTCCGGTCCGATACTGATTGAAGAATTGCTTCACCCACAGCCTCGGGATGAATTATTCCCATTTCATCCTTCTACTGACGAATGACATAGCATATACGCACCTTTACAATATTGTAAAGGATGTTGATGTGGCAGTTGATGGACCCGATTAGAAATCTTGGCAAATATGCAGTCTCTTCCAGTTAGCTTATCTTACGATGTGCATTCAAGTCCGTACACGTAAACAGATTGCTTATCAACTTGTAACACGAACTAATATTAAATACATTACTTACATGTTATAATTGCGTACTTGGTAGCTACAGCATAATCTTATTACAATGCACTTAAAGTCTATCATAACTAAGTATTTATAAAACTTAAGGTTTTAAGCTACATGCATGCAAAGCATTAAGTATATTTGATCGATATATAATATGGTTTACAGGTCAGGTTAACGATAAGCCGTTGGCGTCAGTGTCCTATAAAGTGTCTAACAAGAAACGACGTCTACTAGTCAGACAGAACAATGCTGATCGGTAATAATATTATTACAATAGATAAAGCTTGCAACTTACAACGATATAGACTCTTGAATTACATAAAACAAGTTGGAGCTAATCCTTATCCCACAATACAATACAACTATCGTCCTTGATGACATGCGTAAGGATCATGGTTAAAATTGTTTCTACGAACGCATAAATTATATCCTTCGTTGGAATGAAGTTGAGAGCCATGTTATATAATCGTCAACTACACGTGCTCGGATTATGCAAGATAGGTTCACATTCGCTCTTGAAAGGGAAGTGTTATTGGCAAGTTACTTACTACTGACTATTATGTATAAAATGATGTAGGTATTCCAGACGTCTAATTTGTGATGATTAAGTATATAGGTATAGGTATCGTTTTCACGTATTAGTTACAGTAGATGATTTGGGTGAAGCAGTGAGCGTTGCAGATGGACTCAAACTTAATCCAAAGTCCATATTGATATTTAGGTTGCTTATTGGTGAATCAGTTCCGTCTTTAGCTCTTAATGCGATGTCGCGAACAATTTCCTGAAAGGTATCATCTGTCTGATTATTCTCTCCCATTTCTTCGTCCATTTGGGCCAGACGCAACAAAGTTACGATATCAGCATGTTCAGACGCCATGGCCACATCTAAAGGAATCTTGCCGTCCTCGTTCGGAATATGATAGTCTGCTCGGTTTCGCAGAAAAAGACAAACTTGACCTGTGTGACCTTTCTGCGTTGCCAACCACAAAGGAGTCCGCTTGCGAGAATCTTGTATGTTTATTCTCCAGCCATTTAGCAATAAGAATTCACAGGCACTAACAGAACCTCCAAGAACGGCTTGGTGCAGAGGAGTACTTTCTTCGTCATTTGGATTGTGCCAGTTTTTATCTGCTCCAAGAGCAATGGCCTCACACATTACTCCTAAATTGGCAACTCGGGCGGCTTTGTACAACAATCGATCACCATCCAAAGCATCACCACAATCGTCTGTAAATGCGCATTAGGTCAAAATTAATACACAAAAAATTCTGCATTCATAATATTGCTGATTAAGGAAAACTACTGCAACAAAAATATCGGCAAAATAAGTACCGGCATCTGTTTCTTCAGTTGATTCATCCTCATTCGCAGAAGTTATGATAACATCAGAATGACTAGGAGGAAAATCAGAACCTGGGACGAGAACACTTTCAGCATCGCTTGTTGCAGCACTACTAGTGTCTTTAGATTGAAAAGATTGCAGAGAATCACTCTCAGAGTTTTCGTCCCCTCCACGTGACACTTCTTCTACAGTCAAAGAATTTCCAACCGCGTCGTCACTTGCCAGAAACTTGTTACTTCCCGATGGACTTCGGTGTCTTCTCAGTGGTTTTCGTACCATCCACTTCCCTGAACTTTTCTTACTATTCACTTTCCCATTTACAGTTAACATGGGTTGTGTCACAAAAGCGCGATCAACGTATTTTGCCCTTATCCATGTCTCTCTAACTTCCCTGAAACAATATCAAAATCCGAGTGAGTATTAAGATGACAACACGCAATACTTATTCAATACAATGATTTGCATAATACTATAGGTAGGTACCTAGAACAATCAGGAGTAGCTTTTTTCTATCCCAAGGGTATCCATTACATTAACTTTAGACAGGTATATTCTATTTATTAGGTCATTGCCTAAATCCCCCATTAGTTTTACTGCACCGGACTCCCATGTATCCAGATTGAGGGATTTCACTTTACTATAATGCACACCAAGACTACGATGGATTCCAGAACACTCTGTTAAGATTTAAAAGATAGAATTAGCAAAGAAACGATAACTTTCTTTTCTGAATGTTAAATTGCAAATAGATTTACCAATGCAAAGTGTGATGCCAAGATTGACAGATGCCCATTCAGGTTTGGGCGCTGTAATAGAGTTGAGTTAAATCAAAGATGAGCAATGTGCAAATGCCATGAAAATCACATAATCTGAGTTAAATACCTTTACAATCGCAGCAAGAGTTGTTTCCTTTAACTTTCAGGATGCTTTGTAATACTCTAAAAATAGTTGTAAAAGGTTTAATTGTAAAAATTCTGTCCTTTTCATAAAATAAAAACATAAAGACTATAGTTAGTTTGCTGTACTTGGATTTTTCAGGTGATATTTTGAGTAGATTAGAGGTGCAAGATTCACTTTGTAATGGAGGAGAATATGCATGATTTTCATCTTTTCTGGTGGATGTTGAATTATGTATGGCACTACTTATTGCAGCTTGCAATGCAGCTACCCACGCTTGAAATATTTCTTCGCAGTCCGCTTGAAGTATGTGCGTTCTATTATAGATAAAATATTATTAAATGAGCCATGAACAATTACCAATTACAATGAAATAACAAAGTTCTAATTTCTTACTTGTTAGGGGAAATGAGTTCAAAACAAAAGCGTCTATCACAGTCAGCCATGGGTCTTACAAGGCAAATTCTCAAGTCGTCCTCTACAACAGTCGGAGTTTCTTCATGTCTCTTTCTATAGTTCAATTGACCTTTATCTTGCAATTCAAACCTTGAATATCAACATAAAATATCCATTACTCTATCTTGTATTATGCATTGCTATCTGTATATATTATAGCAAAATCCCATCTCCGAATAATTTTGTACTTTCTTACTCACCATCTTCTTTTCCAAGTTTTAAACGTTTTCGTTGAACCTCGTCGGAAAAGGTAGCCCTGCATTGCAATACCAGAGGTAGCTCCAGGCGTATTCCCACTGACATAATCTAACGTGGAATGAATTAAAATCTGTCGATTTTCTAACATTTTGTCTGATTCCTTCCCAACGGTGGATCTCATCTCACTTAACTGCTTCCAAAATTAGAAATAAACATTGCATTGTGAATTATATTTTAGACCTTCTACTATACAAAAAACAGGAAGTATTACCTCTCCACTCAAATTCTTGAGGAAAGGGTCTGTGTCTTTAAAAAAGTCAGAACCTTGGTGAAAGAACGTCTTGTGTGCATTCATTACAGACACGATCTAATTCCAAATATATCACGAGCTATTATTCCTATACTCTTATAGCAGCAAGCTCACTTGGATTGGATAGTGTAACGACAAATAGATGTTAAAACTTACATTGTCAAGAATTTCAAACCGCTTTCTTTGTTGCAACAATGATATCTGGTAAACAATGTCAAGAGCCGCCGATCTGAAATTCACTCGGGCTGCAGAGACAGCATGAAGAGCTTCTTCAGCCTCCGCATTCTTCCCTTTAGGAATAGAAGAATTGCGAACCAAAGCATTTTCATACTCTTGCTGCAGTTTATCCAAATATGATCTCATCTCCTTGCACGACCTCACTTCCCTTTTAGATCACAATAATAGGTTATACACTGCTTAGAGCAAGAACACACATTGAAAGGCAAATAATTAAGATAGAATACACAGTAATACACCCCACCACCTTAATTCCCATATGGCTTTACAAATGCCTGCCCACGCATACTTAATTAGCATAATTACTACGACCTATTAATTTGAAGTGCTTTTAATGCCTTCCTTCTGTAGCACAGTTGAGCTTATGAGCATAATAAGTATGTAAATTTTAAGAGCATCATAATAAATAATAATTATTGTGAGTAAGCACAAAAAATGGAAGTTTCAAGCTTAAGCTGCGTATATGCTAAGTACATCGACATCCGAAATGTTAGCATTGAAAAATTGGTTTCATTACATTCACCCACAGCAGTTACATTTTCGCAATGAATCAACCAATACAAAACTGTTAAAAACAAAATTACTTTACATGGGTTAAAGAAAAACTAAAAACTTTAACACAGATTAAACAACAATAAAGAGAAAATGATTTCAAAAATGAATTTAAAAAATTGTTTATGATTACACATGCAAAGTTCGGGTACGAGTATAGACAGTAAGGTCTAACTTTTTCAAGAAATCAGCCAAATTGCGGCATATGGCACGGTTTATTTGATCCAGAAGAGTTGATTGAAATTTTGAAAGCTCTATCAATCCACTTGAGCACTTGCTGAACGCTGAATACACAGGTGTATCGTGTCTAAAGTGAACACTAACTTCCGTCAAGCAATTGAAAAACGTACTATAGAAAATAATATCAATATATCAGTCCATATACATGTACAAGTTGAGACGTTGAGAATAATAATATAATTGAGACTTTCTTTACTTACTGCTGTGAGTTAAGAAAGGTTTTTCCGCAGTCTATCATAGTATTACTGCATTTAAGTAGCTTTTCCAACTTTCCATCCAAATTATCTATTCGGGCAATTTGTTCTTCTAGATTTGATCTGAATTTAGGCGAGTCTCGCATGCATTCTCTACATGGAATAAAATCCAAAATTACAATTATAATATATTCACAAACGCACTGATACAGTTGATATTTTTTTAGTTATAATATAAGAACATGAGAGTGTCCATGGCTTACCCAAAATCAATGACAGGCTTCATATTGTTGTTTAGTAAATATAGCCCAGTACAAAATATAATGGTTTTCACAGCAGTGATATCGTCGAAGACGCTATAGAGTTTCACTTATTGACAGAGTCGCAGTGCATAAAACAGTAGTTTTAGGCTTTAGGTCTGTGGACACTCATTTTTTGATAGTATATAAACAAGGATTTATTACAATAAATAGTATTTTGCATCTTCTTAAAGATTTTCAGAATGTATTATTTACGACCTGCTGCAAGCTGTATGTAACCCATATAAAAGGATTATTATACTAGACACTTTATCTCAAATGTTTAGACGAGTACGAGTGTAACGTTTGCGTATTATATGATTCCTTCTTTTTGTAACATCTATCTCAAGAGTCAGTCTTTAAAAATGTCATCTTCAGGAGAACTTTCACTTTCACTGTAAATTCAAAAAAAGCTTTAATATCCTATTATATCAGGGTTACTTCACGAAATTTCTTCGATATTACTCTTTGAAACTAAACTATTACTATCAACAAGTAGCTTAAGCTCGCAAAAGTATAATAATATATCATTTCGAAGTAAAACTGTCGTACCCAAACCCAACTCGACTTAATTTAACATTGTGAACTGAGATGGATATGTTTATATATATATAAATACGTATATTTGTGTTTGTAAATATTATTATTACAACTTACAACAACTAACAGAACTGCGTCTATCTCCGTAAATTAAATCTGAGTATAATAATTACCTCACACATGCTGTATGCTGTGCCAGAGTACGATAAGCAAAAGATTTTTAGTATTTATAAATTAAATACGGTACTATCATTTTAAACTCCAATGTATACATAATACCTGTAGTACCTTTCTGTGTACAAATGCCTGTACTAGTACTGTACTATTAGTTATGGGCTAGTAAACAAAAAATTGGAAAAAAGTTTTTGTTTACTTCACGCTGGGAAGTCACTTATAGTAGAAAGTAGAAACCAATGTAGTACCAAGATTTAACCTTACGTATGTATGTACAACTTAACGTGCTCTACAAAGCGAAAAGAAAGTTTAACCACAATTTTTTGAAGAGATGTGATAAAGACGATAGAAACTGAAACTTATTGGAATTATTACCTCTAATCTGGTTAATATTCAAAATGTCAATGAATGCATAGAGGTATGAGCTGACAAATTAAATCCTCCTACTCCTGTCCTTATCCTTATCTCTACCCGACTTCCCTGTCCTGTTCTGTTGCTTGTACGTTAACTTTTCTATATAATAGGAAAATAATTTTAGATGAGTAATTAGTAATTACTGTTGGATCACTAATCTCTTACCTTGTATAATATGTATTACAGTTTTATTGTTTTTATGTGTCAAATTATTTACGCCACCTTTCTATGTAAAGCTATACAGTTGCATGTGCAATATGCAACTGCAACTTGCAGCTTATCATTACTATTTAGGTGGTGTAGTACGTCTCTTTTTTTAGTCAAACAAGTTCACAGGCACAGCAGATACAAACAGTACAATGAAAACAGGATTACTAGAGGTACAGATGACACGGGGGATGACGAAAAAATATTATTTTAAGACCCCCACCGCAATGAATCACAAGAATTGCATATGAACTCCATCCTATTGGATGAAAAGAGCTTAGCTTGAAAATACCAACCGCGAATCACCTAGTTAGTCTCAAGTCTCAAGAATCAGTCAAATCAATACATAAATTTATCATAAAATATCACACTTATCTTTCGATTGACTAAACTATCGATGTTAGTAAGATTAAACTTAAATGACTTTCTCGAAAGAGAAAGACTGCCGTAATATTTAAATTGATTTGGAGAAAGGTACTTTCTATCAATTTACAGATACTGGAACCCTCTACTGAGAATTTCGTTGTTTGCAATAAGGAAATTAGTTTTAGGAGTGTTATATACACGGACGTAACGGACGTACTGTAAGACATAAACATACATAAAGTAGTAAAGTAAAGCGAAGTTTAGGATTATTAGGATAAGGCCTAGCTGCAAAGGAGTTGTGGCAGTTCAGTTGTATATTTGTGTAGTATGTACGTGAGCGTGAATAGCAGTGTATTGCTTGTACAAGTTGTACTGTACACTTACATAATAGTCACTCTAGTCACGAACAAAAAGAGTTTCACCTTACCCCTTGACGTTTATGTGAGTTGAAGATCTTCTATCTGACAAGCTAAAGGTTGAGACTCGCGTGGTAATGCCTTTTGAATCTTTTCACGGAGACATCATTCGCCAAATTCTGGTAGTGTCAGAAGTCAGGTGGAACATGGAATATGTAACTAAATTACAGATTCTATCCGGCCCATTACAAACTTCTTTCCGCACAGACACAAGACAACATAGCAGAAGAAGCAGCATAGAAGAAGTTCCAAACTTTTTGCAAACGCCTCCTAAATTTTTCAGTCCAAATTGGCACAATACACCAGGATTTATGCAAACAATAGACACTCTGTTCAACTAATTGTATATGCATTTACGTGCATGTGTAGCTCGGCACAACATTTAGAGACTTATTACAAAGTAAGTGCCAGTAGTAGGTAGGTGTATTCTAACTAATAGAATACAAAGACACAGACAGACACCGAACTCGGCCCGAACGAAACGTGTCTTTCCCTAATTGCCTAGAATTTAACTGTGTTTAAATTCTCTGACTGCGAGTAGGGGATTAATATTAAACTGCTGATACAGTCAATAGTCTGTCTCACTCTCACTGTTGACTGTCTCTTCTATTGTAGGGTTCACTGCTGAAGTGCTGGCTGATAGTAGTAAGTGAGTCTAGCTAGTCTAGTGAATGATGTGCTGATTTGTTGTGCTGACCTGCTGAATTTCAGGGATCTGGATCTGACGGACTTCATCTACTACCTACATCCAGCCACCAGCTGTACAACCTTGGGTTAGTCTAAAATAAAGTTAAAATTTAAAAGGACGGTATAGGTCAGATTAAAAGATTAGGATCCCCTGGTAAAATAAATTGTTCTCGAAAACTAAGGGCCATTTTTAATATTGAATTGAATATTAATGTATTATTGTATTAACAATTAAATAGAGTGCACTTTCAGCCTTCGATAAAATATATTTACATAAAAATTGCATTTACTTCACGCGAAAGAAAATTCGAAGTAAAATTGCAATGCGAAATGTTAAAAATAGGTGATAGGGGGCTAACTTTTCCTGGGGTATTAGATCTAGAACGACATGATGGGTCTTGGTGGAAAGCTGGAATGTTGCTGCATCGAAGTTCGGTGGAACAATTCTCATTTTCGTCTCTGATTAGGACATAGGAGTAGGAGATATATAGCAGTCTTGTCGTTCTAGGTCTTTACCCCATGAGGAGATGCGACTTTTTTTAGAACTTTTCTTATATCAATTATTATTTGTAATCGTGTCGTGGGTGAACTAACTGAACAGTGAATCAACTACCGGCTTTTGACTTCTTCAAAAAATGCTTATTGCTGACAGCTGACTGGTAGCCTTCTGCCTTAGCCTTACTATCAACCAAATATAATATTCATCAAAATGTAAATTAAACATCTCACTACTACACCACTCGGCATTTCGGCACTCATACTCTCATCAGTCTCATCCCCAGGGTGTCATGTGGTTTTTTATTTATTTTTGTTCAATCACAGAAAAGAATATGCTATGTATTTATTCTGGTTTCCTTGCTATAGATGCTATAGACGCTACTCTAATTTTATAGCCATCAGCCATAAGTAAATAAATAATTCTTGTTTCTAGAATTTTTCATTCTCGTCTCGACTCTCGACTATCTCGACTCAAAAAGGGGTTCCGCAATCCGCAAGTGAACGCAAAATATTTGAAATTTTGAAAAGTGATCTTTCTTCAAATCGTATCAAAAACTGAAGTTGCCAAAATGTTCATGAAATTAAATTCTAAAATCTGACGCCGACTTATTCTGCCTCTGTTGCTGGTACGTACAACGTACTTTGGTTTGGATGCTATGATATTGAAAAAAGAAACTGTTTCCCAATTTTGTGGCAAGCTTTTCTTTCTTTGTAAAGTTCAAAATACACTACTATTGACTATCAGAATAATTTGGCGTCAGATTTTAGAGCTTTATGAACATATTTTACGACATGAACGATTAACGATATGATGACTCATTTAGGAAGAGATACGATTTGAAAAAAGGAATCTCTTTTACATTAAATGTCAATAGTTCAAATAATTTGTGGCCGTCTCTTTTAGCCTCATACAGTCATACACTCACTTAACCGTAACGTGTATATCACAAATAATATGTAAATGTAAAGATTTTGCATTTTTCAACTGTGTTACTGTTTCATTTTATATTATTTGTTAATTTCAGAGTAACTTAATTCGCGCTTCAGTCCTCTCATCCTTGTAGAAAGTAGAAAGTTAGCGCTTAGCGGGTATCAAGACTCAAGAATTTATTCATTCGTACAAGAAACTTGAAGCTAGATTCAGTTGAAGCGTTTTTCTGAGTTCTGCCCTTCTGCCTGTCAACCCTTGGAGATTGGCCAGATTGGAAATCTATAATACAGAAAATTGTCGGATAAAATGGGCGCTTTACCTTTCCGAGTTCACTCGACATTTTCGTTGAGGAAAATATCGCTCATTGTATTACATTTGGTAACCTGAATTTCATTGTTTATTTTCCATAATATAATGTTGTGTTTTGTGTGTCATTGACATGTTACCCTTTTTGGTTTCAATAAGTATATGCAGTCAATTATATAGGTATTGTGAGTAACGTGCTTTTTCTGTCATTTTTCTAGTTCCTGATCTCATTCTACAACCCAACTGACAGTGGAGCTGTCGAGTTTGAAGAAAGCACTTTTGATTCAGTACTTGGTAATTCATTTATTCAGTTGGATGAAAATAATCATTCATTGATTCATTATAGTATTACATACAGCATACAGCTATTCAATTTATCGAGTATTTGTGTGATTGTATTCTGTACCTCAATTTGTCTTTATTGTTGCAGCTTCAACAGAATTAGTCTTTATTAACTTCTATGCGGACTGGTGCCGCTTTAGCAACCTTCTTGCTCCCATCTTCGATGAAGCAGCAGACAAAGTCAGGGCAGAATTTCCTGACACGACAAAAGTCATTCTGGGAAGAGTGGATTGCGATAAGCATTGTGAGTTAACACAATTACTTTAGAGAAAATGGTTCTGTCTGACTTCTGAATATAATATAGAATATGCCCGTTCCCGAATCATTATCATTCTGATTTGTTTACAGCGTCAATATCATCGCGATACAAGATATCTAAGTACCCTACCTTAAAATTGATTCGAAACGGCGTTCCACTCAAAAAGGAATACAGAGGTCAGCGTTCACCTGATGCCTTTTTAGACTTCATTCGTAAGCAATTAGAAAATCCCATAAAGGAGTTCCATCATATCAGAGAAATCCTGAATCTTGACGTAAGTCACATCTAGTGTCTGTATCACTGAATTTGTTTGTGTATATTAAATATTTTGTAACTTTATTCATAATGTAAATATCTTCCTACAGGACAAAAAACGAACCTTTCTCGGTTACATTACTTCGAATGACAGTAAAGTTTATCATACATACCGGAGGGTGGCTCAAAACTTAAAAGACGAATGCTCGTTTCATGTTGGATTTGGGTAAGTTAACACTGAGTGGCAAAATCGCCAAAAACTGTAATGTATGCGTTCAGTTACCTAATTGCATATTAAATATTAAAGATCATCTATCACCTTGTGTTTTATTCTAAAACTTTTTCAGTGATGCATCAAGAACAATGCATCCACCTGACCATGACATTATTGTTTTTCGTGCTGATGTAACATCTGTTGACTCTGATGAAACATTTCAAGGAAATGCTGAAAATTTCGACGAACTATTAGCTTGGATACAGGCCAAATGTGTTCCCCTTGTTCGGGAAATAACTTTTGAAAATGCAGAGGTACTGAGTTCAATCAACTTACTTTGCGTTTTCAATGATACTTGCCATGTCAGTAGTAACAAAACATTTTTCTATAGGAATTGACTGAGGAGGGTCTTCCTTTCTTAATCTTATTCCATAACCCTGATGATTCAGCCAGCGTAAAGAAATTCAATAAATTAGTTCACGAACAATTACTAGATGAGCGCCGTAAGTTGTACCTATTGAAAATGGAAACATGCTAATTAAAGATGGCCATTCTAAAATAACATTTTTTTTTTAAATTTCAGACAACATAAACTTTTTAATTGCCGATGGGAATAGATTTGCTCATCCCCTGGTAAGTGCTACTTGTTTGCTTAAAAATATTGAAATTTTGAAAGGTAAAAATTCTTAGCCTATCTTTTCTACAGCATCATTTAGGAAAATCGACCAAAGACCTGCCATTGATAGCAATCGACAGTTTCCGTCACATGTACTTATTCCCTGATGCAAGTCAAATGGAAGTACCCGGAAAAATAAAGCAATTTATTGCTGATCTTCAGACTGGAAAAGTATAAGACCAAATGATGTATGGTCAAAAATAACAATCGAAAAGAATTTTTATTGTGTCATTTTTTTTCCTTTTTACAGCTTCACAGAGAGTTCCATTATGGACCAGATCCTACTGATATAACGCCAGACAACCAAAACCCAACAAATCCGCCAGAATCTACATTTAAGAAATTGGCCCCTTCAAATACCCGCTACACCTTGCTCCGCGATGAGTTGTGAGAATCTAACACATTTAATCATCAAGAAAAAATAATGTGCAAATTATGTCCGCCCTTATTTCTTTAAATATTGTAGTTAATGCTTAGTAGTGCTAATTTTTAAATTAAACAATTTAAACAGTTATTAGATATTAATTTTTGTATTGATCGATCACAGCTAAATTCAAAAATCCTGTTGTATTGAAAAACTCCTGCCAGTGTACAGCAAACCATCTTCTACAAACTGAAAATCATCTCTTATATTCGACGAGGAAATGGAAAACTAAAAAGAACTGCAATCGAACTTGGAGAGTTAGTTAATCTATTTTAATAGTGTACTGTTGGTAAGCTTTGTTGTGCCCTTATATATTTATTTATTTCTATGTATGTGAGGTGTGAATTTGTAAGTAGC
>JABASI010004808.1:0-13372 GCA_019776505.1 Tomocerus nigrus | reverse complement strand
AAGCACATGTTTAGTGCTTGACATTTTCACATGATCAATTCTAAATTGCAAATAGACATTGACAAGTTGGCAACACAATTCGCAATGACTAATAATAAATGAAAAGAGTGAAGCATTTAGTGAAACTATAACGCACTCGAAAATGTATATTCAGGATTGACACTTATTGATTGTTTATCTTTCGTTCTAAAATCTGCCCACATCTTTAACATTGCCAACAAATTACACAAGGAAATTGACAATGTCTTCAATCCTCCCTTCAATCCACATATTAAAATATATAATTAGGCACTCTACACTAGTATAACATGTAATAGTATATAACTTCATGCATGAATATAATTTGCAGACACACGTGCTACTCTATTTCAAATTACAAATCTTGAAATCCGCGAAAGAATATCTTCGGGCGCTTCGTATGCAGATTTGGCTCTTCATTACGTCATAATCGCTACTTTGTATACCATTCATATGTAAATAATGAAGTAGTTTACTTTTATCATTATGAGAAACTAATCAATTGATATTTTTGATCCCTATACGCATATAATAAAAATAATCCACTATATACATTTAGATTATAATATAGAAATCAATTGAGAACTGCTCCAGGCTATGCTCATTCAAGTTATGAAATTATAATCTTTATTGGATCAATATAGAAACTAGTATAAGCTGATAATATAAAATGCTTAACCTTTAGGATGAATGGAATTCCTATTGGTATACTTATTTGATCTAGTTGGATGAATAATATAGTTATGTTTATATTATTATGAGATTTGTCTGGGGGATTGCACTTGCAAGTGCTACTGTTGCAATTATTACTCTCATTGACTGAAGGAATTACTAAAGATATCAATAGAGAATTATTGTCACACAATCTCTACATAGATACATGAATGATACAAGTTTCCAGAGTGTGACTTAAAGCGATTCAACTGGTTTATTACTCACACAGTCACACTCACTCTTAAAAGATCCCACGTACTTATCGTTTAGAATTCTTTCGTCTCTCTTGAAATTCAATCAGAGGTGCATTAAATGAGATTAGTCTACTAATGTGAAGGCAAATAAGAGTCTAATGTAAATAAATAGATGAAAGAACAGGAACGAGTTGTGATTTGAAAAAGTCCTTGTCCACGTCTTCTCTCATTTGTTTCTCAGTCACTAAGCTAAGATTGTTGACTTGTCTGGGGCAGACCGGTTGCAGGATTGCACTATTATCACCATTTTCGTGTGTCAGGTCAAGTCTAGTCAAGAGCTTTGCTACAGCGCTACCTTAAACTGCATAGGCATATCTAAAAAATTATATAGAGCATAATTTCACACGTAATAAGAATATATTTACACTTATTCGTAGGTATATCTTGTTCCTCATTGCTTTTATTATATCCCCCTGCAATGGACGTGACAACTTGTAAACGAGTATCATGAATATATTACATTGTTACTAACTATTTTCGTTTTTTAACTATATTGTTTATAAGGGAAATAACAGCCTCGCCCAACAAAGAGGATTTAATGTGTCCGTCTAGCATTTACCATGTCGTATAGCAGTCTAACTTGGTTTCGTCTAATCTTGCACCATTTCAATTTTATTTTGTAAACATGCCAAACTCATTCATACCTAAACAAGACTAAACTAAACTAGAGCAGATCACTTATTGCTCTACTGTATCAAGTTATCTACATGGAAAAGATGTAAAATAATATGCCAAACATAAACTCTTCCATAAAAATAAGACATAAAATCATATTTTATGGTATAACAAGACATTCAGATATTATAGTTCAATCTTAATACTTTTAATACAAAATAATTGATTTTTAAGGATTGTCCTGATTGTTTGTTTATATTTCGTTGTTCCTTTGATTCATTATGTCGCCCGTTTAAATGCGCTCTGTTTTATTGGGTGTAGGAAAAGATTTCGCACCTTTTTCGCTTCAAATCTGCTCTGTTTTATTGAGTGTAGGAAAAGATTTCGCACCTTTTTCGCTTCAAATCAGCATGTAACAACGTGGTTATTAAAGTTACAAAACTTAAAGAGAGTTCTTTATGAGAATACAAAGTTTATGAGTATAGTTAGTAGACGGACAACCGCCGGCTTCCTATAAAGAATTTCTTTCAGATTCAATTTTCCACTACATTATCATATTCTGTATCTGTGTAGAACAGACACATAACTGTTTTCCTACCTGATGATATGACACTTGCTAATTCTAAGACTATCTGTGTTGAATATTGCAGGTGTGTGTAAGCTATCGCATTATAAACGATATATCTATGTCATATAACTACCTTACTTTACCTTTCTTTGCTTTTTACATTACCTTTTACCATTTAGTATGGTAAGACGAGTCAAGACTAGACCATTACTTTTAATTTTCATTGCCCTACCCTATCTGTTCATTTATGCATTCTTGCTCTCCTAAATTCTATGCTCACTTGAAATTAAAGAGATCTTGCAATATTGCTCCATTTTAAGTCAGATACTGTTAGACACATACATACGCTACGGGATATTATGATCTGATCTCTCTCTGTATGTATATGCCTACACTTGTATTCAATTCATTCATATTTCATCATTACATAAGATGTGATATAAGATGCGGCTATTATAGCTACTACCATTAGTAAACGATTGTAAATTTATTTCGAGTTCCAATTCCAAACACAACCACAACAAACTCGCAATCCAATGGCAAGATTATTGCACGCGAATTGCACTACGACTTTTTTTGCATGTTGGTGGATCATACAAAGAACGATTGAATTTCATCTCCATCATGTCAATGCCCATGCCATGCATACTAGATGATTTTATTATATTGATCTTTATGCGCATAGAATTAACCATACGCCAAAGACATGAGACTACTTTTCTACGACAGAGATTACATAAATTCAATAAAACCAGCAGGTTCACTTTCAATAATCGCCTGGCAGTATAAATACAATTTTCACACTCACTATCAATATCAGTCTGTCATTCGGTAAAGCTCTTAGAGCACCCAGTCAATTCATAAATACTGTAATCAATAAAAAAAATAGTTGTCACTTTTCCAAAATGATCAAGGTAAATGACTTTTTTAACACTTCACATTTTAGTCAATTTTTAATTTGTCCCTCCGTTATTGAAAATTAACACTAGAATCATTTTACTCAGTTTTTTTATTGTCATTTTCTTTACAGGCATTGACATTTTTGGCGCTTGTCGCCGCAGTGAAAGCCGGAGCTATCACCTATGGAGCTCCCCAATTCTCCTATGCTCAACCCGCAGTTTCTTATCAACCCCAAGTGGCATTGGCCCAGGCTGTAAGAGTAAGACCACCAACTGTAAGATACGCTTCCGTTCCTCAACAAACTTACTCATACGCTCCTGCTGTTCGTGCTGTTGCAGCTGTAAGTTTTATAATAATAATTTCATTTTCAATTTTACTTCCAGTATATATTTTCAGTATTTAATAACTGATGATTTTACTATAAAGGCTCCTGTCGCTCGCTACGCTGTAGCACAGCCAGCAGTTACATATGCACAACCAGCAGTAACTTATGCTCAACCAGCAGTAACTTATGCCCAGCCAGCAGTCACATACGCTCAACCCGTAAGTTTTGAAAATTTTCATGAAAATTACTCATTTTTTCCAATTTTATCAGTTTTTACAATACATTTTTCATTTTAGGCTGTAGCAATTTCCCGCCCAGCCGCCGTTTATGCTCAACCACAAGTGATTCAACAACAAGTGATCGCTCAGCCCCAATATATCTCACAACCTCAAGTTATTGCCCAACCCCAATACATCTCCCAACCTCAAGTGATCGCTCAACCCCAGGTGGCCATAGCTCAACCAATTAGACAAGTTGTTGCAGCTCCAGTTGCGGTTAAAACCGTCGCTCCAGAACCATTCGACCCTCATCCACAATACAACTTCGGATATTCCGTCTCTGACCAATTGACCGGTGACCAAAAATCCCACCATGAATCCCGTGACGGAGATGTCGTTCAAGGTAACTTACCCCTCCTCGTGGAGGAAAATGAATTTTGTCGTTAGTTACTAGCAACTATTGTAAATGATGAAAATTCTTAATTTTCAAATTATTCTTAGGTCAATACTCTCTGGTTGAACCTGATGGTTCAGTTCGTACCGTGACATACACTGCTGATTCTGTCAATGGATTCAATGCCATTGTTGACCGCTCTGCCCCAACTAGACAAGTCGCTGTAGCCCAACCTGTCCATGTTGCTCAGCCCGTCCAAACATTCGTTCAACAACCCGTAGCTGTAGCACAACCCGTTCGTGTCGTTCAATCAGCACCCGTTTCTTATCAACCCGTCAGAGCTATCGCTGCTGTAAGATATTCAGAAAGTTACTAAAAAATTTCCAGATATTAAATGAGAAAAGCAATTTAAAACATTTTTGTGATAATTTTACAGGCCCCAACCTTTACTAGAGTAGCTGGACCAGCTATTGCTCAAACATACGCTCAACCCCTTCAATATGCCGGTGGATACGCTTCTCCAGCTTACTACAAATAAGAAAATCTAACTAAAATCTTTAAAAGTATTTTCAGACTGACCGAAAATTCAATTTCTTTTGATACTCTCTGAAATAGATCAGGTTGAAGGATACCCCAGAGCTTCCAGATTTTATTTTACGAGCTATAATCTACCTCTTATACTTACTTCCCTTTTTTCATGTATACCATTTACACCTTAAAACCTTAAAGCTATTTCCTTAAGTCCCCATAAAGGCCAGCCATACTTAGCCATATTTTCTATTTTTTGTATTTAACATTAGAGTCGAAACCTTTGCCTTGTTCATTCTAAATAGTCTAGTAGAGAATTTGCTAATGTTCGTAGTACTTGTTCCTATGTTTTCGTTTTTCTTGTTTTACTGTAGCTTTTTAGTGTGTGTATTTATGCAGCAATGACTTCTCTAAGTAGAATCTATCTATGAATCTAGAATCTTTACTGTATTAAAGTAGTATTATCCTTTGTGCACTAGAAATGAAAAATAAACTCAATTTCTATTCTCGTATGATATGGAAAATCTTGTAATTTATGCATAGTGTTAAGTAATTATTGCCTCTCATAAATTATTCATGGATTTCACACATAATCAAAGTGCCCCGTTCCATTTGCTACACAACAACAGTAATTCTTAATGAAAATCACTTAATGTACGATTAAACAAACTGAATTGAGTGGCCAAATCAGTAAGGCCAGTCAAAACAAGTGATAAATGTAAATCAAATCGAATCTTAAAATGCTTCTTGTGTTTTATGGGTAATTAACCTTCACAGAGTAATTAACTCGCAATCAATATTCATCATAGAGATAGCCCACACCACACCATCATACAGTAGCCTGAATAAAATCTGATTGCGTTTAGGCAAGACTTTTATGGGCTATAGCTAAAACATGTCAGCAATAACAAAAGAAGTCGACCTGATTCTTTTCACTCCATAATCAATCTGCAGCAGATAATGAAAGTGAAGTTTTAATTGCTGGATTTTGTAAATATAATTTTCTAAAATTATTTATCATAAATAACAATAATAGTAATTAGGTAGCATTTGTTGATCTATTGAATTTTTTTATGACTTCTGACATAGAATTAAAAACGAGTGTCATGTCATGTAACATTGTAGTCTGACTCTGAGAACAAAATGTATATCATATATTATTATGAGTATGACATAATTTTATGCAGCTAGATCTTGTATAACTTTATGTGTGTGTAGAGAAAGGATAGAATCCAGATCTGTCGAAAGCAATCCATCAACATCTTTCAATGTTCAACTCATAAAGTAAAGAAACCTGTATATTTTCTTTTTCTTATTGTACACACGTACATGTCTGCCTCTAATCGCCAATTCTTGCATATCTTATGATGCTCCACAAGGTTTCTGTCTCATTTCTGCTATTATGCTTCTTGTTATGTGTCTCAATTCATTTTTTAAACTTAAAGTCTCCTCCTGTATGGATTATTTCATGTTTTCAGTGCATACAACTTTTATAGTTTGTTATTATTATTGCGAATCGTAGATTTTTACAATTGCATTACAAATTGCAGCTGCATTTCATATTTCATGTTTTCAGAATGAAGAACAAATAACACAATATATTTTATTCCATTGTTTTGTTTGATAGGCCAAGTCATGTTCATGTCATGTTAAAAACCTGCAGTCAATGTCCGTCCGTGCTCTGAATACTCGATTCACTTTTATTAACCAAACATGACATAAACTAATTTACTTCTATCTACCCACAATCTGAGAGCACAAAAAGATTGACGTTAATTGCATTATCAATACGAACAATTATGAAATGTACTAGACTGGTACGCAGTTTTAATTAATTTAGTTACAAGTTTTGATACAGACAGTTGTTTTTTTTATTCAAAACATCAATATCTGTTACAGGGATGAGTAACATAATTAAATCATTATTCACCAGTATTTTAAATGGACATTAATACAGTAATAAACATAATTTATTTTTTTCTTGTTCATCCCAAAATATTATTCGTGTTATATGCAAGTAAACTACCTTATCTGATATCGCTAACCTGATAGAAAACTTCATATTGGATTAATATAATAGCTTTGGTAATTACAATAAATTAGAAAAGCAATAATTCTATTTACTGAAATCTCAACTCTTGATAATCAACATTTTATCAACTAACGTAAATAAGGCATCGTCGACATTACAGAAATAGATTAAAAATCGTCATCAGATCGATATTTTTAGACATTAATTTCAATTTAGAAGAAAAGTGAATAACAAATTAATCCTTTGGGTAAACAATTGCTTCCTGTGAGGAGTTTTAGGTAGGTTCTTCGAAAGTGATAGTATCTAACTTGACACGTAATGGCTAGTAGGTACCTAAATGAAATGGGAACTGTTCGTGCAACTTGAGAAGTTTGTTTACGTATTAAGCTTCGGCTACACATGTAATTCAATGTAAACTTACAATTATACTTGCATAAATGACATTAACAAGTCAATTTTACTGAAACTTTTTCACTTGCATTACAATTTATAATCACTGCTCTTTGTTTCATTGAATATTTCTTTATCGAAGACATAGTGAGACACGTCTTCTACAGTAATGCACCTACATAATATTTCGGTTAGTATGTATGTATATGTAGTTTTAAATATCCTGCTATCATCGGCAGTTGTAAAATAAAAGCATTTGTCTCGTTTGTGCTGTGTAGTTGAAAGTAACTGGAATCTAGAAACAATCACTCACAATCACGTCATAATGAAATGAAGAAAGTCAATAGCAATCTCAATTTCTATGTAATTCAAAATAATTTTATTCTTCTATTATATGCCGTAAGATATTGTTCAAACAAATGTCATCGTTATCCTAAGACCACAATAAATCAGTTTTAGATGACAGACTTAAATTCAATCTACTACAAAAATAACGCAATTCCTTAAGTTGAGTCAGGCTTTTCTACTCACTGAGGACGTTTTAGACGGATCTGAGAAATGTTTATCATGCATAAAATATTGAATTTGGGTTGTAACATAAATGATGATATCATTTGCTATGTGTATGCTTAGGTATTTACATGGGACGAAAATTATACGTTTGTCTTTTGTGTTTTATGATATTTGTCGCTTACTCGGCAGGAATAATGACTTATCGGGGAGTAAGTAGGCAGCTGTTCTTCCAAAGTATCCAAAACAAGATAAAGGAATTTAATCTTGAGTATTTAGTTACACTACTGCATTTAAATTACGAGTTCGCTTTTTTTGTTTTGTCGCAACTGAAATCAACATACATTTTGTCAATTTAGCTAGCTTACTCATTCTATTCGTCATCACTCACATACTCTCATCACACTATCCACAATGCAAACTCAGGAATACTCATCTTAATGTACATTTATTCGTAAGACACAATATGCCATATTGAACGACCTAATAGTATATGAAATAGGATCAAATAGCTATAATAATGGAATTTACCCACAAAGTGTATACTTAACCTTATGCAGTATATAGTAATAGTACCTAGCAGACTTTTATTATGCTCTGTATTAAATGTCCATGATAAAACCATGATTTGTCTTTTCAATCCAGTTAATACTTAAGTTGTTCATATTATTATACGTAGGAGGTATTACTAAAGAAATAACGTAAATACTAAAGCTCACCATGATGTATTAAGTCATTCTCCTAATATCGGTCATTCGTGATGTTCTTAACAGAAGGAAGAAGTTTTTGACTAAGACTTATTTTCTATTTATGGAATAATTCGTACTTTGACACATTAAAACTTTTGAGATTTTATTTTTCAATCTCAGACAATCTGTAGTTCCGAAGTTCTTCCAACAAACTAAAATCACAGAATTAATCAACGTAGTTATATCTACGTTTATCTATCTGCAAATCATTTATCCAAATGTTAGCCAATTCAAAAACATTTTTGCAATCTCATTTAAAAACAGAATCTACTGTGTACGAATGCACATAACTATTCACATGTAAAACACTCATACATTTTTAGCCATTTCAAGTAGAAGTACATACAGTTTTTAGCTTCAATTCGACTTAATAGGGAAAAATCCTTTCAAACTTATTTTTGTGTTAAAGTTTGAGAAAATATAAGTTGGTGAGAACAAAATATCCGAAAATAGCTCACTTTCTTCAGGGAAATTCCCTGACATTTACGATGAGGCTATTTAAAGTCTTTGGATATGGACTGGTGCTTACTTTTATTGGACTCGGAATCGATTGCTTCCCAATAGCCGCTAACGTTCCTGCCCTGATTAACAGATACAATATTTATGAAGGAATTGAGAATGACGAAAACGACATTTTACCCATTGCGCCTCCATATTTAGAGCCTGAAGACGAAAACATCCCGAAAAGCGAAAATGAAATTTTACCTGCAGCGTCTACAGTTTTAGAGTCTGAGGACACTGAAGAGGAAGACATCCCGGAAAACGAAAAAGAAATTTTACCCGCAGCGTCTACAGTTTTAGAGTCTGAGGACACTGAGGAGGAAGACATCCAGGAAAACGAAAAAGAAACTTTACCCGCATCGTCTACATCTTTAGAGTCTGAGGATGAAGACATCCACCAGGAGAACGAAAATAACATTTTACCCGAAGTGCCAACAGCTTCACAATCTGAGGGAGAAGACACCCCGGATCTCGAAAACGACATTTTACCCGCAGCGCCAACATCTTTAGAGTCTGAAGGCGAAACAATTCCAAATCTGTGGCTAAAATTAACAGGGACGGAAATTAGAGCACGAAATAACATCGTCAGCTTTTCAGGTACGTACTTGCAACTTGCACTTCATTTTTTATTCACGTCTTCCCATCTCACGAACTATTGAGTCACGGAGAATGATCTACTTACATAGGTAGTTAGTCTTGCCTACAGGAACTGTTTACCGACGAAATGTTTAATTGCTCACAATATTGCAACCTGCTTGGTTTTAGGCGATGCATGAGAAAACTTTAAAGATTATGCACTCATAATAAACGTTTAGTCTCCTTTTGTTCATTGTAATCACATAATTTGCTAGCGTATGCTAATAAAATTAAATACATTTTTCTGATTTATCAGTCATGATTCCCTTTTAATGAAATTTTAGTTTTTAACTACCAAATCACGGCCTTGATTCCCGGTGTTGAAGGGGACGTCTCATCCGAGGATGAAAATGCAAATAAAGATGCCAAGGAGAGCGATGAACTCTTTCCTTCTCTCAGCGACTCTTTGACCAAACGCAACTTGCCACTACTAATGAATATGAAACTGATTGATATTGAAGTGGGTGGTGACCTTCTGGACACTTCTACCGAAGAACAAGATTAAAATTTTTATTCATTTATTACATTCATTCAATTATTATTATTATTATAATTTACCATTAGTAATAATTTATCAATTTAGAATTATTCTCAAAGCATTTATCGAAATTAATAAAATATAGATTTAGTTTTTCAACATATAAATGTAGATATGACAGTTTACAAACATTGTTAATACAAATGTCACGGTGCGGTTGCGAAAGAGTGAATTTCGTGCTGAATGTACCGAAATAAATCTGTAAAATGATTTCACTTGCACAACGGTTATCCGAAGCTATTTAAGACGCATAGTGGAATTATAATCTGTAGAAGTAATGATTGCTTATTTTCCCAATATTAATTGTAATTTGTAAGTATTGAGTACATACATCTTTATCATTTAGGAATTTTAGAAGGATTGAAGTATTCTTTGATTTTTGATATTTTACATCACAACACGACATGCATATTCTAGCCTTTTTACTCATGGATAAATACACAAGAAGTAGAATCACAAATAAACGTTAATATTGAGGCTTGTAATTGGCAGTAATTCCAGATACTTAACAAGATAAGTAGATCATACTGACACTTAATTTTACTCATATTATTTTACACATATTACTCATACCCAATTAATGGGAGTATAGGCTTTATGAATGGATGAATGATGTTAATATTCAAAGGGATTTAGTGTTAGCCAATCATTTGGGTACAAATAATAATCCAGGACCAATTCTCTATATTTATAAAATGTTTTGTCAGTATACATCCTTGCATTCCACCCTGGAGGATGTCTTGGCAGAGGTGCGATGACAATCTTGTCCTTATTCCCATTCAAATAAGCAGCCCACCAGCTAAATGTACTATTGGCAATTATATTGTGTTTGCATCTTGACATTATCAAAAAATCATACAAACTCGCCAATTTCTCTTTGGAATTGTCTACAAAAATCACATTTTGATATTCTTTGAATTCTTCCCTCAAATAGTCCAAGTCATCTGAAAAAATGAAAAATGTAGCATTTGGTAAATGTAGCATTTGGAACAAATCTCTGAATCCATTTCATGGCCCGTTTTTGGTAATTAATGGGAATAGTTCGTCGTTCTTCTAAATTAGTATAATCTCCTCGTCTCACATGAACACTTACACTTTCAGAGTTTGAAACTTTATCCAGAATTTCCTTTACAGGATTCTCATCGATGTCTATAACAAATAAATCTTTGATTTCTTGACGATATTCTTTAAAGTACACTTCAGACACACAGATATCACTTACTCTTAACACTCTGTCAATGGGCAAAGAATTTTCCCAGATGTGCTGTTCTTTAAAATCGAATATCGAGCTACAGCTACTAAAATCTTTCAAAGATCTGGAAAAGTTAATTTTGAAATGATTCAGAGCAAATTCCCTGCTCGATTTTTGGTGTCCATGATCTTTTTTGTACACACTTTGAGGAGGTGCTAATATGTACGTGTTTGAATTACGTCTTTTGGCTATAGAATAAGCACAAGCGAATTCAAAGAGCTGATTTCCAATTCCTCCATCCACATTTGCGATGACCGGAAGTCCGATATTCTCATCACTTTTCGCCGTTTCAACAACTAAATATTTTCCACTGCAATTATTAAACACTGAAGTCCCATAGTCAATGATTAATTTTGATAAAATATAAGTAGCTCCTAAAACTATCCAAATTGTTATGACGTATTTATGAAATTGCATTTTCTTAGAGAAAGAGTTGAATTTCGGAGTTGCCCTTTGCTCAGCGTTTTTTCGACTGTCAACTCCTAGACATTTTCACTAATTGCTCTCAAAAATAAATGGTCGAATGCTATTTTCTAGGTGAAAGTATTGATCTGGCTAGGTTTTTTTAGGCAAAGTGGAGTGTTATGTCCGAATGAGAAAAGAATATGGGCATGTATAGAGCGATTGTATAATTTACATGAACATGCATCATTGGAGCGAAGTCTGCGGTAGTTTTTACTTGAGCTTTGCATGAATATTCAGCGATTCATTCCTAACCTAAGCCGATTTTATACACCACTTCTGCATTATTGTTGGGGAACAATCGAAGGATTATCACCGCAAATGGTTTTTGTACTTCTATCGTGTTCCGATTAATATTTAGCCATTCCTAATATCCATGACCCTCCAAAAGTTTATTACCGTTTTAGCCTGTCCACTGGATAGCTTATGGAATCACACATTCTGTACGATGTCTCTATACGTCTCTATACAACACACCCTACCCTAACACTCGAACGCATCGACAGAAGTTGACCCAACTATGCAAAAACAATGCTTACAGGCCTGTAACGAACCCTACTGAAAATGGTTGAAATAAGTTCAAGGGTTACTGAGCTGGTTGTTGTTATTGCGTTTCTAATTTACATCTTATAGTAAAAATCACTTATGGATTGCACACTGCTTCTACCTTGTGTTACATATTAATCTAGTGTGGAGCATTGTATACTGTTTCTATGATGCAACAAATATTAGTATAAATACAAAAGTAGTATAAATTAAGGCTGCACTAAATGCAATGGTATTATAAAACATTGCATACTGTATCCACCATGTGTTAAATACAATGGTAGTATAAAAGGCATCGCATACTGCTTCCCTCCTGTTTAAAAATCTTTGATACATTGTAACTGTATACTGCTTTTGATATTCTTTAAATGCAGCGTACTAAAACGCTACGGGAATAAATGCCATAATTCTAATGTTTCTACCAAAACTGTGTACAGCTAGGGTACTCTTACTGGGAGAGCTTTACTGTTACGGCTTGCCGTTCGTTTTACCTTTCTTCGGATATAATGTATGGTGCCTATCGTTGCTTTCCGCTCTTTCTTAACTTGCGTGCAAAAATATCACAAAGTATACTGTGTCGTGTGTAAAGGAATGTTGAGGGGTAACAGTCGTTGAAACATTGAAATGTATTAGAGCAAAAGTATGTCATTACATAAACATGCATATGTGCATGTTATCAAGATGACGAGAATGCTTTGTTTTCTCTCTTTCATATGCTTTAAAAGAATTCTTATAGGAAATTCTTGGCCGAAGGTACTTATTGCTAATGCATATCGCACTTATTGGGTCTCCAACTGTGCCAAGTTGGTGATACGAAGTAATTATGGCTAAAACTAATGAAGCCAGTGCTAGAAATTAATTTACATGGACATGAACAGTAATAGAACAGTAATAAATGGAATTTATACACGGAAAAAGCTATACCCGCGTATTACAATTTTCGTTAGCTTTTACAAAGCCCACGCACCTTAATTAGTAATAGAACTGAAAATGGGATTGGTAGGATTTAATTTTTAAGCGTTTCTGTTCTATTGAGACATGTAGAAACAACTGGAATGATATTATTGATTACTTTGTAATTTACACAGTTCCCTGTGCGTGTTTACAAAATTGAAAAGAAAGAATAGCTGAAAGTTCATTGGAATTGTTATTGTTAAAACTAGACTAATTGTAACCAATGAATTTTCCTATTTCTGGAATATTTTTATTATGGCAACTTATT
>JABASI010004807.1:0-13372 GCA_019776505.1 Tomocerus nigrus | reverse complement strand
TAACAGTAACAGGGTAAAATCTGTAGTATAGTGTAATGCAAGGTAGGTAGATTCCTCCTCGGTGGCACCCCCCTCGGGTTAACAGGTATTGAGATAATAATAATTGTAAATAAAATGTCGTACCGCCCAATTAGGAAATGAATACTAATTAAAACTATTTTATCTAAAAAAGGTTTAGAACCCCTTACATTTGTTTGGGGTCGTTTTCATTAGCCTTTTGAAACCATTGCAGACTAGTATTAACAAATATTTCTGCTAAAACGCTGTAGTTAAGTTTCAGTGGATGGTGAGACTTTGGGAAAAAGAGTCCATGAAATTTTGCTAGTTTAAAGGTGTTAGATGAACTTGCCGAGAATGGATTCTCTATACTGTTGATCAAGGTAGGTAGATTCCTCCTCGGTGGCACCCCCCTCGGGTGGCAGTTGCCATATCGACATACCGTGCTGTTGATAATAATATAATTTCATAATTAATTTAGGAACTGTGAGATTACAATTTATAGTAAATTGAAAAATTAGATGTTGTAAACAATCTCTTACCGACCAAATACATCGGCGGCTGTATGTTCTTTATATGAACAGAAGTCACAAGACTTACTGGTACTCAAGGTGAGATTTTCAATGTATCCCACCGGGTCCACATCAACTTTAGCTGTAGGTCGTTTTGAACGAAGAGGGTTAAATACGGATTCTTCATATGTCCATTTGTTGGTTATTTTGTAAACTTTCTGGAATTGAAATCACGTATATTATATAATTATAGGTCTTTACTTGGGTCTTTCTTTACCAGCTTTACGGTTACGCAAGCTACACTGATCTGAAGATAATAAAATTATGTAGGTGTGTGATATGGCTTTGACAATCAATAAAATATGAATAAAGTCTCACTCATACGTGTAAACGAAAAAAATATAACCTGCCGATTTGTAGCTTGATCCAGGAGCTCATCATTGTTGTCTAACCATTTGGACACCTGGAGTTTGAAAGGTTTCGGCAAGATCAACTGACCAATATTTTCTTCAAACCGAAACATTATATCAAATAGACTGGCAATCTCTGAACATTCTTTAATTGAAGAAACTCTTAATTCCTGAAGTTTTTTGTAGATATCCCAAACAGATCTACCATCTTTTGAATTTGAGTTTTGAAAACAGTTCTCCGCATACCATTTCTGGAAGGAAAAAGATCATCAAAAACTAAAATCAAAATATTTCAATGTAATATGTTATTGTTTGTATTGAAACTCGGGATGGATTGAAACGTCCCAGTATGTATTAAAACGCAATAAGGATCTTTCCATGCTTTTAAAACGTAATTAACCACTACTTGGTTAATATTCGGGAATGACTTTCTTTTGTAACATATTTGAATGTGTAGAATCCGGAAAAAATTATAACAATTGCCGTTTTAGATTAGGGGGGAACAGTTTAGAACTCTAGAACGAAAATATTTTGAAAAGTTAGGGTTAAAATTTAAATATATTTAGAACTGGCAATAAAAGTAAGTTATAATTAATTATAATAATCTTTTTCGGATTCCACACATTCAAATCTGTTAGAAAAAAATGTCCTTCCCTAGTATTCAAGCAGCTAAAAACTTCTGGACCATGAATGGACCATAAAGAAGCATGGAAAGACCTTTGTGTTTAATACATAATATATCGTTACGTTTCAATCCATCCTTTTAGCTTTGTTTCCATGTACAAACCGCTATTCACAGTATAAGTTGGAAACAAATGAAAGAAACAATTACTGGCAAAGGAATATTACATTTAGTTTTCAAATAAAATAAAATATTATTTAAGTAATGAGAACCTTACGTAAGTCATTTCAGGTACAACAAAATCGGAAGCCTTTTGATGACCTTTTGCCGTATTATCATAATTATCAATGTCCCACTTACGAACATGGACAACATTAGTATTATACAACGATGATGGATCCACCTTCCTTGGTTCTGTATCCGCTAGTGGTTTCCGATTGTACAATAACAATATTATCAAAACTAAAATTAAAGAAATTCCGCTCACTATTTTCAGACTTTTGGTTCTCATTTTTTTAGTTCTCTCTGCCTGAAATCAATAAATCAGTTAAAGCGTTTTTACAGTTTATTATTGAAGCAAATAATTAATTAGATTTAGATCGTAATTACATTACGCATTGTAATAAACTGCAGTTAATGTGATCAATTTTGACTGCTCCCCACGTGGTTCCAACGTCCAAAACCTAACCTAGCCGCAAGCATAACATTTATCATAAAATTAACCTAATAAATTGACCTAATTATCCTAATAATCCTAAATCCTAACCATTTTCGTTACGTTATAGCATAGTTTAGTCTACTTTAGGTTAGGTTAAAGTTGGGGTACCTGGATTGGATACAGTTGCTTGTGTTTCCCCACTTCCCATTCCCAGCCCCACTCCGGCCATTCCACCAGCCAAAGATACCAAAAAACTGGATCTGTAATATTATGGATGAAAATGGGAGAAAAGTTGATTGTCATGGGTTTCATTGGGTCACGGGAACCCTATTTCTGGACCACTTCTAGTACTTCTGAGCCCCTTGTCTAAACTCACATGGTTTCCGCCGAACCTCTGAGGTCCATTTCAAAGTTGGACACATAACTGCACTGCAATTTAGCTCTAAGAATACTATAATTAATGCATCAAAAATATCAAAATACCATAAAAGTTGATTCCAAAGACAAACAACAAATGAGTTGTTCCCAATTATAGTTTCTTTGCAAGTATATCGTATAATGTGGAAGGGGGTGGGGTCTGTAAAACTGGTAACGCTACTTCTGCTGACCAGGAAAAGAGCCAGAGCCAGGGGTGACTTTCACCTTCACCTTTCACCTGTACATTTATTAATTACTTAACACTCTCAACGCTTTTAATAATATATGTAAATGTAAATTCGGAAATATATTATAAAATAATTATTTATTATATAGTTACCTAGTGTTAAATGTCGTAATGTCTCAAAACTGAAAACTGGCTCTGGTGAATAGAAATAGGACGCAACAGCACTATATAGTATACGGTACTGGCACTACCAACCAACTACACGTACTACGGTACTGACTACTGAACTGACCGCACTGACGGCGAAGATGATAATTATTATTATTACATAACATATTATGATTATGACATAATAGAAAGTATAGAAACAAAACACAAAACTAAATAAAACAGACCATTCTTTTTAAAAAAATAGAAAGTAAAAAAATTATAGTAAAAAATACAATGAGAATGACTTTAACGACGTAATGACATTGGCAAGTGGCACTGGCAGTGGCAACTATTGGCCATCCGAAAATCTACCTAAACTTAATAAATATAAAAATACAACCTAGTCCGGCTTCGCGGATATGCAACATAAACAAATGCTGACAGAATTTAGCAGAATCTGCTCCATGCAAAAGCATTATAAGCTATCTTTATGCTATGCCCATGGCCATGCCCACTATGCCGTAGCCGTAGACGTAGGTATTTTTTATACCTATTTATATTTATGTACAGTCAATTTTTACCTCATTATTGCAAAGTATTTTAATATGTAAATATTTAACAAATATTTTGGATTGATTCAAAAAAACATTGATTGTAACAAAAAACTGAGATAGGTACGTAATTAGTAATTATGTCACGAATAGGTATCTGTGTTTTTTGTTTTAGCATACTTTGTATACTATAGTAAAAAATAGTCGGACTAATTGATGCTAATAATTGCAGATGTTAGTTAACTGCAGCGCAAAATAAAAATAAATAATCTACCATTCTCTATAATCTTTCGTGGCTTTCTCCTGTTGGGATTTTGTTCGCAAAAATGTTCTTTTATAAGTAGGAGTAGCAGCTGCAGCTTCATCCCAGCTACGTAATAAAAATGGATTCAAAGCAGAGGGCAAATTCACAGAATCCTTTGATTGAAATGTTTCAATAATGGAAATTAGCATTCGTGGTACAGCACAGGCAGTTCCATTGATAGTATGTACAAATTTTAAATCGGAAGAATTTTTAGGCAAGTAGCGAATGTTCAGCCGTCGGCTTTGAAAGTCAGTGCAATTGCTGCTGCTAGAAATCTCTCCAAACATTTGTCTTGCAGGCATCCACGCTTCAATATCAAACTTTCTATGTGCACTTGTACCTAGTTCTACAGGAGGCATTTCCAAAGTTTTAAAATGAAGTCCAAGTTTCGAAAAAAGATTTTCCTGGATTTGTTTAAATTCCAGATGTAATTCGTTGCTTTCTCTCCCCGTTTCATTGGCGGTTATTCCGAACATTTCCACCTTGGTAAATGCATGGACTCTATAAATTCCCTTTTCCTCCTCCAAAGACGAAGTTTCAGCCCGATGACAACGGGTTACGGCGGCCAGCTTGAGAGGCAAATCCGTTTCCAGAAACACTTTATTTTCTAAGACACTGCTGATACCCATTTCAGCAGTTCCAGAAAGGCATAATTCCTCTTCATTGCCAGAATCTAACCAAAACACCTAAAATCACAAAAACAACAGGATTGAAACCGGCAGGTTGCATTTTGAATAATTTATTAATGCAACAAGTAAAAGTGAAAAATACTTTTTTGAATTAAGAATTATTACTACCTGATCTCTTTGACCTCTTGTAGGAAATCCACATGCTTCAATAACATGGGGATTTAAAATATCGGGTACTAAAATAACATTGAATCCTGCAGTTTCTACTCCATCCACTGAAAAGCGAATCAATGCCTGTTCTAGTTCTGCCAAAGGCCCCTTTAAAAATAAGCATTTCTTGATTTAATTTTTGCCCCCTTCATTATTAAGTTCCATTGCATCAAAAAAGTTTTTTTATTATTAAAATTCTTACCAACAAAACGTAGCTCCTACCGAACGTTAAGTTACCCAAATTGCTGCCACGCAAGTAATCTCGTTTTTCACAGAACTATACATTGTGTGAAACAAAAGTTTCGTCTTACTTTGTTGTTAAAATAAATATAAGGGATAAAACGCATTTCGTATACGCAAATTAGGAGATGTGTCTAAAAATTAAATTACATCATGAAATTGTTTCACTCCCTTCGAACTTCTTGGTTCTCCATGAATGTTAAGAACTTCAGGCTCTTCATCAGAACATTTTAAAGATGCAGGATGAGAACTATTTGGAATAAAAATAGCTTTGCTTACAATTTCTTTTTCTAAATCACTGATGTGCATTGCTTTGCCCGCTTTCTTCAAACTTTCCAACTCCGTCCATAACTGCGCGATTTTATCAATATCAACATCGCTTTGTCGTCTTTTCAAATCCTCCTTAAAATTAGCCATATTGGATGCGTTCAACATTTTATTCCAGTTAAAACGATTCAGAACTTCACCGGCATTTTCCAACCAGTGTTTTGTTGTAGTCTTTCTTAATGCATCGAAAAAATTATTGTCAAGTTTATTGACGTTTTCCTGCGCTGTGGAGTTCCCTGGAAATTCTGGTGATTCAGACGAGTCTTCAATTTCTAAAGGAATATCATTTTGTTCCTCCGGGTGTGATTCCGTAGTTGGAGAAGCCCCTTCAAAATTGCCAACCCTCAGATTTCTGACCTGCAATTTGCTAAATGTTGATGTTGGTAACGGACGGATTGTTTTTCTGGACAGCAACAATATTCCAGGAAAATTTTGACAAAATTTTGTGACCATTGTGGCATTAGCCTTTTGATGATAACGATAAAGATTACCTATAACTCACAGGCAAAATCTTTAAATGACATATTATTTTATCTTCAATCGTATAACATCTCTATCAACCTCTCTACTCTACATTTACATCTATGCTTGAGATTTAGGATATGAGATTATCCTTAAAATCCTTATTGAATACCTTTGTCTATCTATTTTCTATCCCACCCTGCCTGTTTCTGTCTGTGCCCAATGATCTAAAATGTTTGTGATCTAAAAAACGTTAAAATCTAACTTAAAAGAAGTGAAAGTTAATTTATAAATCTTACAAAATACTCCAACACAATCCACAACCAACCGGTGACCGCAGGAGAATACTTTCGCTGTACAAGAAAGTCTCTACTCCTGTTCTGCCGCTTTTATTTTACAAGTACAAGTGTTGCGTGTAGGTACGATGGTACGAATCGTACGAGAACGATGTTTATTTGATATTTATATCACGCTACCCCAGGCCCCAGAGTAGAGTCTAAAGATTTTGTATTCGCAAATCGCAACATTCGCAACGCAGAAAAAGGTCAGCAACAAGCATCGTTAATAATTATTATATATCTCTTCTCTAACTCTACCTACGTCGCATTTCTTTTATGTCCATAATTATTATTGTGCGTAGATATTTTAATCGTCGGAAATAATAAAATCTCCTCGCTTCTGTTACTATATTGCACTTTATTTTCTTCACATTTATCTAATATAAAATATTTTTACGCCGTTTTCAGTTCAATATCTCAGATTCTCAAATATACTCAAAAATCACCTCAGATCTTAAATCCCGAAGCTATCTTTACATAAGCCAGAATGAGGGATGATCTTGAAGACCTAAAGCTAAGGAAGAATAACGTTAACACTGAAGTACATAAATATTATTTGCAGTTTTTTATTTCTTGTTTCAGTGATATGGATGAAAATGTATATGATTTTAATGCATTCATTAATTTCCTATGACTTCAAGATTTTAGCAAGCACCAGAAGGATGCTGGGACTCGTAAATGAGGTAAAATGAACTCACTATTTGATATCCATGTATAAAGCAAACAAACATAACTACTTACTACTTAACCATTACTGCCATTAGCATTAAATACATCTACTCATCCACTCTATATAATATTGTTCCGCATGAAGAGGAACTGATGGTTTAGTTGTTTAGTGTTTAGTTATCTCCTTTTCTGATTCACAGTCTCAAGATGCCGGAGCTAAAACGTTACAATTGCTTCATACACAAGGAGGTAAAATTATAGCAATACATGGTACATTGAATTACTTTTTTTTCCTTTCTTTTACTTCCAAGCGAGTTATATTAACAGATCAGTTCAATAATATTGAACGAGGCTTGGACAATATACAAGAAAGCCTACTTGAATCTGAAAAGCATTTAACACAAATGGAGAAAGTGGAGAAATGCTACTGTTGCGTATTTTGCCAGAAGCGAAACAAACGGTTATTTTCTATAATTTCAAAGATCTTTTAAAACCAATAGCTAGATAGTAGTTAAGCGCATTTAAAAGCAGTTAGTGTAATATTAATTTAAAAAATGTGTTCAAAGCAGAAAGCAGGGACATCAAGATACAGAGCAATCCAGACCACTGAATAGGACATCAGGACACGAATATAAGAATACTACCAATAAATATAACTCCAGTTCATCAAAAAGCCAATCTTCTATTCACACGAGGCATCCGAATGGGTATCTATTATATTTTCCTCTAATTTCTAGGCATTCTGATTAATTAAAACTAGAGCAGCCATACTGTATACTTATATAGTCATATAAGACAGTTATCTGATCTGTATATAATGCTAATATAAAAAATATGGGGAAATTAATTATCCGTGAAAGGAATGAATCTAATGAAGAGGAAAATAATTTGGGTGAAATTTTTGCTCATATTGACACTCTTAAAGGCCAGGCTATTGACTTAGGACAAGTGGTTACCTCACATAATACCCAATTAAGCCGTATGAACATTAAGGTACCTAGCGGTTAAAATTATTCTCTTTCAGGCATCAAAATTGATATTATTTATATATAGCAGAACATTAAAATCTAATAGTACGAAAATGCTTTGGTATACATTGTTTTTGAACGCAGGCGGAGACCAATAATAACAAATTGAAAGACGTTTCTGGAAGAACAACGAATTTATTGGAATCAACATCTAGTACATTTCTGAATTGTAAATATTGTAAGTATTTTGCAGGGCTGTTTAAATTTTCCAATAAAATCTAAAACGAATCTCGATTCTTCTATGTACTAAAACTATTTAATAACGACAAAGTAATATTTTATGTCGCATAGGTATAAATCAACTTACATTAAATTAATCAACGATTAGTTTGATGCAATATGCTCAGGTATTATAGGAAAAAAAACGTTTGTATTAATTTTATTGCTTAAAATACTTCAAGACTTCAATCAACCAAATTGTTTTCTATAAGATATTCCTCCCTGCTATTTTTGTATTCCTCTATCCATTTCCGAATTTGTGCTTTTTCGGATTCTCTGGCTTGGATAACGCTTAGAGGGTCTTTAGGGTTGGCTCCACGCAAATCTAAATGGTGAGCTCCTTCAGGAATTATTATAGAAATTAATGAGTCCGATAAGTTTTTGAGAACACCTCCTCCATACCAGGGATCCAGTAATCCATTACTAAAACATCAAACACAAAAGATTGCTACTGAACCAGAACCACAGAAATCAGTAACCTATATCCATGTATTCTAATATAATATGTATTTACACGCACATACACAATACACAGTACTCATTGCCAGTACTACATTTTAATTTTATAAACCTCTAATGTGCATAGAGTGCATACTGTGTACCGTGTACGTAATGCTTGTTTTTATAAGTTCTGAAAATTCTATCATCTATGAAGGAAATCTAACCTGAAAACAATATTAGAAGCAGCTTGAATATCTCTTCCCCCATAAATCATTTCAGCCATAAAAGGTCTGGGCTTTACTTTCCATCTCTTTTCGCAGAAAAGTTCATACTCTGTCAGATTCCACGGTGTTACCTCAAAAAGATCATTTACTCCGTCATTGCACATAGGCATTACCATTTCTGTGCAAGCCTGTGACAAACAAACAAAATAAATCCCGAATTCATTGTATAATGTTAGCTGAATTGTCTAATTTTTGATTATCAATAATATTTCCTAATTCTGCATTAAAAATTCCAAAAATTATTATGCAATTTTTTTTTAGAGTTTTTACCTGATAGTCCCAACCGAAAGTTCCGAGAGAAGCTGAAGCTTCATCATCAATGTTTAAACATTCCTGACTTCCAGTGTTATTGAAATAAATAGTGACAGCTTTAAAAAGCGACTTAAGCAACAATTTATCGGATTGAGTTGGATCTGTCAGCTTACTGCAAACAGCCTGAGGGATTACAATAATTATCGGTCATTTACATCACCTTCCTATTTATATACCTACTATAAAACAATACAATTTCAACGCATGAAAAATAAAAGTTCTGTCCAAAGCGTTGTGTATGTTTTGCATGCTATTTTCAGTGCTTCGTTACGAATTTTTATGAATATGTGCGTAAAGCCTATGTAGGTACTGTATAAATAAATTATAGTACGTACTTTAATCGGGTCTCCAGGTAAGGGAGCAATAAATTCGGTGGGGTATGGATAATTGGCCATTGCTAAATAACCATACACATTCACAAGCCAATTCTTAAGATCAACAACATCATCCCATGTTTGCAGAGGTTTGCATAATTTCCAAGTGCTAGTGAGCCATGTCCTTCCAATCTCTGAAATTAAATTTAGGAAATATTTCATTGTGTACGAATACGGATTGATAAACAGTTTCATGCTCATAGAATTTTTATATCGTTCGCTTCCAGCCAACACTGGACAAGATTCCCGAGTCCCCGTCAGAAGCAAAATGTTTGCTCATAATATTTTAATTTAATTTCAAGTATACCTACTGTTATTTGTTTAGGTTATTTCAAATTATTTCTTACTTGTTTTTCCTAACTGATTGAAAAATTCCCAAGATTTCCTTATAGTCTTAGAACAATTCAGTGACTCCCTGTCAAAATCAGCGGTGACAATTTGTCCATATTTGAGACACGGGGTTAAATTGCTGAATTGAAGTATAGGTGCAGATCCTGCAATGCCTCTGGAAGGTACACGTTTGAGTTCAGAAATAGAAAAAAATACTTATCTAGTATAATTTATAATATTATGGGTAGGTAGCTAGTTTATAAGTGAATTACCCTTGGATTATGTGTGGGTATTTAATTCTCATCCATGCGGTAAGCATCCCTCCATAAGAGCCCCCAAATGAGATAATAGGACTGTTATTTACACGGTTTTGCGCTTTATACCAGAGGAGGAACTGTGCAAAATCCGCCAATGCTTGTTCTGAAGTCAAATAACCTGTTTTTTCTGGTGACTATACAGAAATAATGTTATTATGTTCAATTTCATTGCATTATTGCACAGGTGTACGCGTGTACTATTTACATCCAATTCCTATGCAAAATCGCCCTCTTAAATATATCGTTGTTTTGAAAATTCATTTTCAATAAGAATATCGCAATCGCAACTATAATATGTATTTAAAATATTAAATGTGCATATTCGAGAGCGAGAGTAAAACAATCCTCCCAGCAGTCGCAGCAGAGTCATTTAGGATTTTTCGGAATTATCATTTACTTTTGTCCTTCATGTTTAATCATCTACCTATGCTAATTCATAATTCCTTCGTGAAATACTTTGGTGGAGATTGGCAGTTATTCGGACTTTTGCAAGCGTTTCTAATGTCAATGTAAGTAGGAACGGTATACAGCAAGTTATGTTAGCCGAGAATACTTATAATTCAGAGAATTGGATGACAAAAAATTAGATTAATATGACCGAAGTTGTCTTCATATCATACACATAATAAATATGTAGTCGAGAGTCTCTAACGTCAAAAACTTACGCTGAAAGAATCATTGCCAAAGGGCATTGAATCTCCATAATAACGATGTTCTGCAAATAACAAGAGTGCTCCAAATTCTTTCAGCAATATCCCACATAAAACCAGTATTTTGTGCAAACAACTCAATAGTTCCTTCGTTTCCAGTGTAGAAGAAAATGGGACCATTTTTACTTTTATTCCAGTAGGTATCATTGTAGAGATATTTCATTAAAAATGTCTTGTTAGTTGCGAAGCTAAAGTGATCGATCTGGTTCAAATAATAAAAATAACGTAGGTGCTATATTTGTATATAGAAACCCTGTTTATGATAGAAAACAGGTACTGATGAGAAGAATCTTACCGGAACTTCGTAGAAAGCAGTTTGAAAAACATATTCACAAAGTGTACCGTGAACCAAAGATAAACTAATTATAAAAAGGGGTAATATCGAAAATTGCATTTTATGGAAAGGCAGTGAGCAGTGTTCCAACTCCAATAAGAGAAACTACCTTCTACTTATACCTATATAGATTTCTTGACAAGTGAAACTGTGCACTAAATTCCAGCAGATTTTGTTGGAGAAAAGGAAGTATACGTTAGTATATCTTTAGTATACACTACACTTAACTTGTATATTCGATTACCACTCTTAGCCCCTGCATATATAGGTAGAGATTTCATGCAAATCGAGTTTTAAAACTATATTTTTCCCTTAACAATTTCTTAGCCATATCATGTCATGTCTTCAGAGTCTATAAATATAGTTAACAGATGAAAGTACATAATAAATGTGAGATAGGAAGCTAAACTGATAAGCCGACGACGGAATAACAGATAAAGCAAGTCACAGATGTCAAAGAACCATACTCAAGATCTAGGTACATACCTACTTTTACTTATAATATTATATGTTTGACAATAAAATATTATGACCATTGACTCGTACTGTGTTTGTAAGATCACGTATTAACAACCTGATAAGTAAATACATTTACATTTAGAAGAGTCATTATGTCATTAATATTTAAATTTTTAATCTTTGTCTGATACAACCGGAGCCTCATCCTTTATAGTTCTTTACAGCAAACATAAATGCATATAATATTATATAAATTTTTTACAGAAGCCCATGTTTTGAAAGGTTACATTAAAATGATGAAAAAGATGTAAAAATGAAACGATTTTGATTGTATACATTATACATGACATACATACATGACTAATCAGTACTAATAATTGTTCAGCATAAGTAATAAATCTCGGAAATATGAAAAAGTAACAGCGGAGATATTTTCCTTTTATTTATATAAAAAATTACAGAAATCCAACATTGTTAATTGCTCATTGTAAAAAGATGAGTCATTAGAACGCTACACTGCGCAGTATGATACAGAAGAGACGACAATGTTAGTATAGCCCACGTATAGCATAGTCACGGTCATCAGATTCACAAATTAAGACATATGGCACGTATTTTCGCAAGTTTCCCATTGGTAGTGACAAGGTAAATAATCGTCGGGTCCTGAGGGCATTCTCCGTGCAACTAAATACATTCAGTCAGAATAAATTTTTTCTCTACTTATCGTAGTATCGCTTTCGCTTGTGTAACCTCATAAAAACAAACAGTGGCAAATAAAATTCCACAAACAAAACTAAAAAAGGCTGACTTACTTTCATTAGAACATGAAACATATTCTGAATTACACCAGTTCACACAATCTTCAACTTTCGCATCGCACAAATAGCTACTAAAAATAAATAAGACGAAAAGAAGACACAACGAAAATCTAATATGATTGAACATAGTAAACGATTATAATATTTCGTCCCTTTTATGTTTTTAACAATTCAGTGGGAGAGTTTCCTATACTTAGGTAAAAAAGATGAAGTAAATGGGTATTTATCTATAGTTTTCAGTGAAAACTTTTCACTGTGATTTAAACAAAACGTAGTTAACGACAAAAACTCCTTGATATTTTAGGGAAAATCAGAAAACTGGAGTGTAAATGGAGCTTTGTTGTTTAAACCCCAGAATAGTATCAAATTATATTTGCTTAATGGCTCTTGGTGCTGATATTGTAAGTAAATAAAGAAGTAGATATCTAGTTGACGAGCTAGTACGTTGTAATTGTGATGTATGATGTAGTAGGAGTGGAAGAGTGGACTGTAAATTTTTGCTTTCGGTCTCTCTTCAATTCAGTACATATAGGCATTTTCAATTTAGCAAACAGAAAAAATTAATTCGTCTACTTGTTATGTGATCTGTGGCACTTCTTATGAATGACATGACACCACGAAAGTAGGTTCGTTCAGTTCAACTAACAACTATATACATAACCTGAAATCCTGCATGGGCATAGTTGGTTCACATTCTTCCACACAGTCTGTGTTCCTAGTCAAAAGTCCATTGAGACATTTAGGACAAATTGGGGTTAATTCATTTTAATTTTACAAGATCTATCAAAACCAAGATAAAACTGCTCATATTTTTAACATATATATACATTTGCACATATAATTTGCTTCAATACCCTTAGATAAAACTTTATGGTTATTAATATTAGAATTCAATGAGTTTATGTATTTGTTTGGGTCATAGGCTCTCATTTGGATATCAAGATAATCTGGAACGTAAGTTCATTGGGTTTGATTGCATCGAGATTTTCGACTTATAATAACATGCACCAAAAATGAATGACAAAAAATAAACAATTCATTTACATGCTAAATAGTATTTCAT
>JABASI010004806.1:0-13372 GCA_019776505.1 Tomocerus nigrus | reverse complement strand
ACATTGGTAAAATTGTTGGTGACATAATTATTACATTGGTAAAATTGTCGGTGACATTAATTGTTACGTTGATAAAATTGTTTGTGACATAATTATTACATAGGTAAAATTGTTTGTGACATAATTGCTACATTGGTAAAATTGTTGGTGACATAATTATTACATTGGTAAAATTGTTGGTGACATAATTATTACATTGGTAAAATTATCGGTGACATTAATTGTTACAATGGTAAAATTGTTGGTGACATTAATTGTTACATTGGTAAAATTGCTTGTGACATTAATTGTTACATTGGTAAAATTGTTGGTGACATTAATTGCTACATTGGTAAAATTGCTGGTGACATTAATTGCTACATTGGTAAAATTGTTGGTGACATTAATTAAAAGATAATTGTATTTTCGGATTATGGGCATTATATAATATATAGTTTTGGTATTATGGGCCTTTAGGCATAACTTGTCAGTTTTCAGATTATGAATCTATTAAGTATTCGTATCAATCGGCTCCGACTCAAAGAATGTCCACAAAATGGAACAACTGACTTCACAAATGCATACAAAATATGTAAACGTGTGTACCTACACAAAAAGTTTAAAAGGACTCGCATAGCGTACGGATAGCTCATGAACGTAATAAAGTACACCGTGAATGTGCAGGAAAGGCCAAACCATACGTTGTGATTGTACAAAAAATTATAGAAACCAAATCAAAGCCATGTAACTACTTATTCTAAATGAAATAGGTAGACATCTGCTATCGTGCTCTGCTCTTCTCTATTTATTTATGTATAGTTATTTTAGCTGGAAAGAAGAGCAGGATGACTGTAAGCGTTATGGTGCATGCACAGTGTACGTACTCCCTACCACTTACCAGTGGTAGGGAGTACCAGTGGTAGGGAGTAATAACGTTAAATTCCACTAGCGTCCAAATGGTAAAAATGGTATTTATGGTAAAATGTGGTATAAAAGGAATAAATTGAAAATAAAGTCATGTTCACGGAAATCTAATGTTGAAAGAATTTTTTAAGCCTAAAAATAATTTTCAATATTTTTTCAACGCAGCATAATATGATTATGCTAATTCTACTAAATGCATTTTTACCATTAAAACAGTGGTATGGTAAAAATAGGCTAAAAGTGGTATTAGGAGTACACTGTGGATGCATACTTCAAACTAGCTACTTATTTCTGGTTTGGAAAATTCCATTACTGACCTTTCATGTGGAAAATGTGACTTAAATAATTGGTCGGTGGAAAATTAATTAAATAACATCAACAAAGTATCTAAGGAGTGATAAAAGATGTTATTGCGACCTCGGGTACACTTTTTTGCTTCGTAAGTATTGCAAAAAGAAAGTATAAATTGCAATTGCATATCCTTTCAATGACATTCTTGTTTCCAATACGAAAATGGCCATAAATATAACCGTAATGCACAAACATATATAAAAAATAGTGACCACATAGTTGTAAAAAGTTATGGGTCTTGGGGGTCGATCCCAACATCTTTTGCATTTGGTGAAGTTATGATTCTTGAAATGATCTTGCCACAGTTGAAAAATTCCTGATTGAGTTACGAAAAACAAATTTTGTCTAAAAAATGGCGTCAGCAAAGGAATTCCTCGATTTTCAAAAAATGTGAATGCAGGGATTGTAAACGCATTTTCTTCAATTCCATAATACAACTGCTTTTCAGGTTTAACTCCGCCAATGTCTGGATTCCAGTAAGAGTCGTTAAGAAGGCGATGCAGTCGGGAACTTCTTACAATAAATACAGAATTATTGCATTTGGAAAGCCATTTCTGAGGTGAGGTGGTGTACGGAAATCCTTTGGGGAATTGAAACATTTGGTTGATCTGGGTGAATGTTTCTAATTTTTTTTCTTCCTTATGATCGCTTTCAATGTGAGATAGCCACAAAGCGTATTGAAAGCAAAGGTAATCAAAAAACGCAAAGTTTGCGACAGCAGCTTCAACTGTAGTTTGGTCTTCGTTTTCAAAACTGGCGTTGGGACGTGAATATGTGCAAAGACTTAATACATTAGATGTTTTATTAAACCTATCTGTATATGAAAAGGTGGTGTTCCATCCTGCACAATAATAATTATTCAGAATTCGTCGTTGAAGAGTCGGACTAACTTGGAAGGGATTAAATTCATGTGACTCGTACAATTCGCCAAACGCTTTAATATCAGATAGATTTGATAACTGTTGAAATGATTCGATTCGTTTCACTGGACGGGGTTCCACTAAATCCGAAACTATGATTCCTTTGTATCCATTCGTCAAAACTATGAACATTAGGAGCAAAGGACCGATTACTAAACGGAGCCATACTTTTTTTGCGTCGTTGGTAGATAGAGGATAACTGACTTCCAACAAATATGCATAACAAATCATAATAAACGCAAGACCTTTCTCGTTTTTCAAATATGTTATAAGGTGGATGAAAGCAATTAGGAAAAATATGGAAAGGAAAATGGCAAGCCAGGTGATAAGTTTGAACGGGCGAATGTATCCATAAAAGGAAAGATTTTCGTCTTCCAGAACGACACACGAGATGAAATTGTAGTAATCTGAGCCAGTTGAAATTGTTGAGTAGTAACCATCGTAATACACTTCACGATAGCTGTCAGCATGAAAAGTTATTTTAATGAGATTCTGTTCTGACTTCAAACAGGTTGTATCAAAATTTGTAATGGTAGAATTTGGAAAACTCCCAAAAATAATCGAAGAAATCGGAATTGAAGTGCTTTTATGCTCATCAAACAAATAATTGGTAAAGTAAGAATTTTGAAGGGGGGAATGACATCGACCTTTCACTTTCCCTGTTCCGTCAATTTTGTCGTCGTAAATGACCAAAGACGATCTCTGAACAACGGTGCTTTCTTTAATAAACACCTTCATTGCTTCATTTGAAGCAGGTTGATCAAAACTTGTATGTTTACCACGCAGTAGTATTAAAGTGTATGAATATCGTAACAGAGGATCTTTTTTGTCCGGATCATACTCAGGACAAAGAAAATACACAGNAACAACGGTGCTTTCTTTAATAAACACCTTCATTGCTTCATTTGAAGCAGGTTGATCAAAACTTGTATGTTTACCACGCAGTAGTATTAAAGTGTATGAATATCGTAACAGAGGATCTTTTTTGTCCGGATCATACTCAGGACAAAGAAAATACACAGTATGGTCATCGTCATTTCTAAGTGATAGCAAATACCAACGTCTTGACCAAAAAAGATGGTACAAAACCTTCTCATTTTTCACAATATCCAAAAGGAAATTGGAATTTGACATTGCGGATTTTATGACCCTTTTCTCAACGACCAGATAGACAGAAGAATGTTCAGCGACATTATACCAAGGATCTAAATAATATCGGCTCTTCTTTTGCCACAGATAATGTCTTTCGCGGAAGATACTCTCTGTGGCGTAATTAATGAGCATGACGTCCATCAGTTTTACTGCATTGAAATTTAGAATGATACTTGTCAAGCAAACAAAGCGACTATGAAGTCGGGGAGATGCCGTCTTAACCTTCTTGTATAATCTTTTCATGCATTTTTCTCTACCAACTGGTTCATAAAGAAAGAACCTAGATTCGACCAGGAGAACCTCGTGCTCTAGGCAAATATTTTTGTTGGGCCATTTCAGAGTTGTAATGGCAAAAGGAATATTTAGTTTATGTAAATCGCTGTTGAAAGATTCGTTCAGGTAAATCAAATTAATGTAGCAATCTTTCTCCGATTGTACAACTTCATTTAACGTCCATCCCACACAATACCGCACCAAGAAAAGGATAAGGGAGGGCACAAAAATCATAATGTTTAGTAGAAACATTATAATATAAAAATCGTTTAACTGTTTCACATGGGCTACTTAAATTTTACACTTTTTTCAGTCCAATAAAAGGAAACGCAAATAAACAAGAAAATTAGTTATTTAGGTACAATTACTCAATTATTTGAAAATGGACTGTTTGCTGTAGAGATCATTAAATTATTTAAAAGATGTAATATACAATAATCCATACATATGTAACACATACCTGGTCTATTGTCACGTTTTAAGAAAAGTAAACTCAATCTCTAGACATTAAATTTGAAGTATCAAATAAATGATCACTTTTAAATGCCAGAAGAGATAAGGATACTAAATCAAAATACATATTTGGTTTAGATTTGATTCCTTCCGTTGAATGAAGCCTTCTATAAAAGCGCAGGCATGTAAATGTAGGTTACAAAGCGAAACTGCTCCGCCCCTGCAGGCATGCTGGCTCTTAGGCATTTTAGCTAATTACGTATATGTGACGGTTTTGACTACGTTATAAATACTTTATTATCAATATACAAAATTGGCGCGTGGTAGTTATATAAAGACGCACGATTTTTAATTGCGGCATGCCGTAAATGCCGTAAACTACGATCATGTAAATAGTTTACTTAAGCACTAAAACCGGTGTCTTTGGTTAATTTGCGGCATTAACGGCATTCGGAATTTACAGCATTTACGGCAGGCGGCATCAAAAAATAATTAATGGCGTGCCGACTTTATGCCCTGATCCAGATTGACACGCTGGGGCGTAAATTTCACTCAACGTCGACCAAAGCAATTCGAATTCTGACATTAATTAAATCAGGGATGGACATTTTTCGGACAAAATTAAAATATTATGATTTGGTCAATATATTTCCACGATGGAAATAAATTGTCTTTTGTTGTCAAAACTTGACTATTGGCCAAGTTATGCAAAATAACTATGTATGAAACCGTTTAAACTATTTTATCCGGAAAAATAGAAGATGGAAATGGCTTAAGTCCATTTTGTCCAATTACTACCCATTCGTTTTCATTCACTACAACCCTGAACGAATGGAGCGATGAGTTGTTTTGTTTGATAGCTGGGACAAATAATATTCAAGTATCCGATGTTTACTAATAATTCCTAAGGCTTTACGGCATGTCACCAATATAATTTTACGAGGACCTCTGCATGACAGTTATGAATAATTTAACAATCTGTTGGCTACATGTAGCAATAATATCTTGAATTTCTAAGTTGTTAGAAGCGAAGTAATATTTGTCCTGCAAATGGATTGCTACCAAATTATTCGGAGCATCGTATTATGAATACCTACACACGAATTCCAACAAACAACGAACCAAACATCGACGCCGACTAAATCTGACCCTCGTCCCCTAAGCCCCTCGGCGGTGGCGGCACGCCGTTCGGCGCCGAGGAAATTGGGTTCTAGCGGCGTCAACCCATATATAATTCTCCGATTTGGGAGAAATATATTAAAAAAGTCTGCAGCGTGAATTTTACCCCTGTACTTGCCCTACGCACCCTTTAAAAAGATACCCTTTAAGCCCAATAAAATTTTTTGTAGAGTGGCTGACAGAATACGAATATAAAATAGAATCGGATAATACCTATTACAAACTTTGAAAAAATAATTTAAACGACAAGATGAACTTAAAAAGTAACGGTCACAAAATGGTAAAAGTGGGATGGATAATTAATTATTTAATTAAGTACGAACTTGACAATATAAATTTAAAAAAAAATACTAACGAGTAAAATCGTTGGCAGAATTATTAAAGAGTTATGCATAAAACCTAATACAAACTTTGAAGACGGAATTAAGTGAAAGGGTTAACTTTAATAGTAACGGTCATAGAATTGTATATTTGGAAAGGACAATGTTAAATACGAACTTTGACAAAAGTAGTCAAGCATTATTTCAAGTAATTAAAGATACTTTCCAAAAAGGCAAAAGTGGAAGGAATGTTACCTTACCAAACTTTGAAGTCTACATAGATTTATTTCGTTATTCTCTAGGCATACTCGTTCTTTGGTATTTTAGCTAATTACGTATATGGGACGCTTTTGACTATGTTATGAATACTTTATTATCAATATCCGAAATTGGCGCGTGGTAGTTGTTATATAAAGACTCATTTTAAATGAAATGTAGCCAACTCAACCGTTGAATACAAATAAAACGCAGCAGGTTCCAAATATCTTGATGGACACCCTGGGGGGCGTAAATTTCACTCAAAGTTGACCGAAAACAATTCGTATTCTGACATAAATTAAATCAGGGGTGAATATTGTGCGGACAAATTTAAAATATTATGATTTTGTTCTTCCGCAATGAAAATAATGGCTATGGTTAGCAAAGTTTGATTATTGGCCAAGTTATGCAAAATTCCTACGTATGAAACCATTTAAACTACTTTATGTGGACAAAATACAAAATAAAAGTGGTTAAAGTCCATTTTGTCCAATTATTACCAATTACTTTTATTTCATCAACTACAACACTGAACGAAAACAGCGATAAATTATTTTGTTTGATAGCTGGGATAAATAATATTCAAATATCGGATGTTTACTAATAATTCCTAAGTATTTATTGCATGTCACCATTATAAGTTTACGAGGAGCTCTGCATGACAGTTATTAATAATTTAACAATATGTTGGCTAAATGAAACAATAATACCTTGCATTATTAAGTTGTTAGAAGCGAAGTAATATTTGGCCTGCCAATGGATTGCTGCTAAATTATTCGGAGCACCGTATAATGAGTACAGTCGAATTCCAAAAAACAACGAACCAGATATAGACACCGACTAAATCTGACCAGGTTCCTGCGGCGTCTAACCAAGAATTCTCCATTTTAGAGGAAATTATAGTAAACAATTCGGCAGCGTGAATCTGCCCTTCGCACTCTCCAAAAAGTTACTCTTGAAGCCCAATAAAATTTTTAGTACATTCGCCGACAGAATTACAAATAAGACAAGGATGATGCTTAGTAGAATCGCGGACAGAATTATAAAAGAGATTAGGATATATTTTAGTACAAACGCGTGCAGCATTATAAAGAAGACTAGTAATTTTTTTAGTAGAATCGCTCAGAGAACTATAAAATAAATTAGGAAAATTCTTAGTAGATTCGCTGTAATTATAAAAGAGAAGAAGATAATTCTTAGCAGAATCGCTGACAGAATTTTAAACGAGAAATGGATAAGATCTACTTCAAACTAAAATGAGTAGATCCACTTCAATAGTAACGGTCCTAGAATTGTAAAAGTGGGATGGACAATTTTAAGTACGAACTTGAGAATAGGAAACTTGAAAAAGAAACTTTCAATAAAATCGCTGGCCAAATTATAAAAGAAAAAAGAATATATTTTAGTAAATTCGCTGATAGAATTATAAAGGAGACAAAGATAATTTTTAGTAGTATCGCTGACAGAAATATAAAGGAAACAATGATAATTTTTATTAAAATCGCTGACAGAATTATGTAAGAGGTAAGGATGTAATTTAGCAGAATCGCTTACAGAAATATGAAAGAGATATGGATGTATTTTAGTAGAATCGCTAACGGATTAATAAAAAAAGGACAGTTTTTAGCAGAATCGCCAACAGAATTATATAATAGGTAAGGATAATTCTTAGTAGATTTGCTGACAGTATTATAAAAAAGACAAGGATAATTTTTTGTTTAATCGCTGACAGAATTATGTACGAGGTAAGGATAATTCTTAGTAGAATTGCTCACAGAAGTATAAAAGAGACAAGGATATATAAAAGTAGAATTGCTGAAAAAATTATAAAAGAGACAAGGATGTATTTTATTAGAATCGCTGACAGAATTATGAAAGAGACAAAGACGTAATTTAGCAGAATCGCTGACAGAATTATGAAAGAGTTAAGGATGGATTTTAGTAGAATCGCTGACAGATTAATAAAAAAGAAAAGAACAGTTTTCAGGAGAATCGCGAACAAAATTATAAAAGAGGCAAGGATAATACTTAGTAGAATTGCTTTCAGAAGTATAAAAGAGACAAGGATATATAATAGTAGAATTGCTGAAAGAATTATAAAAGAGACAAGGATGTATTTTAGTAGAATCGCTGACAGAATTATAAAGGAGGCGAGTATAATATTTGGTAGATTAACTGGCAGAATTATGAAAATACAGAGCTAATATCTTGTATGGTATGGTATGGTTTATTGATCGATTTGGTCAGCATCAATCTCAATATACAATGTTACATTAGTGTTTCACTTCTTTTTAAAATATATAATTAAAAATAAACATGAATACATATTTGTCGTCAACAATTAAGTCATTAGAATATTGATTACACCCAACTCACACACACTATGTATTACAGATGTATTAGTATTCACGAATGAAATTTCTTATACGCATTGCTACTTTCCAGAATATGTACAAATTGATTGCTTTCGTTTTGTCAATATTGACTAAAATTAGTACATTGAATTATTCACGACTATTTACATTACTTGTTAGGTAGGGTGCTATATACTTATTTCTTGGTTGTGAATAGTGAGGACACCTTAACATAATATGGTACTCATCTTCAGTCTCATTTTTATTACATATATCACAGTTTCTAAAATTATTTATTCTACTACCCTGTAAGTTAATAGACGTCTTGTTGATAGAGATGTAAGATAACCCTAGTCTTAACTGACACACACAGAGTATAAAGTCGGCACGCCGTAAATTATTTTTTGATGCCGCCTGCCGTAATTGCCGCATGCCGTTTATGCGGCAAATTAACCAAAGACACCGATTTTAGTACATAAGTAAACAGCATGGTAGGAGTTTACGGCATTTACGGCATGCCGCAATTAAAAATCGTGCGGCATTTACGGCATGCGGCATTTACGGCACACTCGATACTCTGGACATACAAGTCTGCAGATGCTCCATGGTATGTTTTCCTCAAGATATTTTTCAGTTTGACAATCGGATTTAATCATATATTAGAGATTTGCACTATTTTTATACTCTAACATTTTATTTATGTCCTCCTCATGCAACCGGTTTTTGTAAACTAATAATGTTTTTGACAATTGTTTTTTAATTTCATTTGCATCTTTTACTTCCCACAAGTGTTCAAATCCCCTTTCGGCTAAATATGTTTTAGCCTGCACAGCCCAGTTTAGTTCGTCTTTGCCCATATCTTCTACTTTAATAAGTCCATCATACATAGTTTGCATAAGATTTTTTTCTGGTTTCTCTAATATCTTGTACAAACTTTCACTTACCTGTCATACACGTTGGCAATACAATGGTTGGCTTACAGCCCTTGACTCTGTTTTAAATATTCAGAGTGTACGGTACTGTTTCATCTTTCCACAAATGGAATCAAACGACAAACGTTGACTCCGTTGGCGCTGCAGTAGTATCTCATTTGAAAAAACCTTGCTACTATAGTGGCTGGCTATTTGATAATAAACTTGTAGCTAACAATCCCTGTACACCCACATGGCGTCCGGTCAAAGCATCTTACAAATCTAACAGTAATGACATTTATAGGTGAGGAAAAACTTACAAAAAGGCATCTAGTAGAGAGATGATAGAGATAGAAGGAAGATACAAACAGACATGAACTATACTTCACACTCCGCAGCGAGCGAAATCAGAATTCCTTGCACTGCCTGTGTTTAATTGCACTTATCGATCCCTAAATTCCACGTGGCATATACAACTGGCAATTATGATTTTTTTTAAATTTCGTCAATTAACCCTTCTAGCCGTTACTATCCAACAAACGTCTGATGGGCTAGGGAGTTCACGCGTCGCGTTTTACACTTATCCTTACCTGACTTACCTGATACGGGAAGGGCCTGTCCAATTCTGAACTAGTCAGGTAGTAATGGATATCCTAGGGTCTTTTTTGAATATATAACTAATTAGATAGCCTGGAATGGCTCAAAATAACTTGAATTTGAAAATATAACCAGAGAGATACATTTTTGAAACATATTTACAAAAAATTTTGTTAAGGTTATATCAAAATTTCACTAAGAGCTATTGAGAGCCAAAGCCAAAAGTCGAGAAATAAGAAGAAATCGGCCAAAAATCCAATAATCCAAGTTTAATATGGACAAATAAAAACTTTGTAAAGCTGATTTGGATTTTTGGCCGATTTCTTCTTATTTCTCATGGACCGTGTAAAGGCAAGGATGATTAAGCTGATTTTGCAAAAAAAATCCTGCTTTTATCGAACAATGAAGACTAACTGCTTTTAACATTCAATATTCAGCTTTTAATATGTTTTTATTTTGTTTTATTTTGTACAGTGCATTCATTTATGAACCAGTGAATGGCAACTATCGCATGCCTAAAAAATAATTAATAATTATAGAATGGTGTGGTAGTTAATGCTGGAGTGGCAAACATTGTGGGTATCCCAATTTGAAGGGAGATGGTGTTCCAGCCGGGATTGATTGATTGTATTTTTCATTGGCCATCATGTCCGCCCAATGCTGATCTAAAGTTCTGCCTGTCAGTCTGGGGAAGATGTCATGATTGTAAGTTCCTTCCCGACAATCTTTATTAATCCAGTAGATCATGGGATTCCAGCGGGCATTAATATAATCGAGAAAGTAGGCGGTAACTCTGTAGCCATCCCTGTAGGATTGGTTAGGAGAAGGACGGCCCGGCTTATTTTGGGGCTCGTAGTGCCAAAATCGTACCCAGTCTGCAATTCCCTCCGTAATCCACCAATCGTCGTTTGTGTAGCAAGAGCGGTAGGACTGAATGACATGCGCCATCTCGTGAACCATCGAACCCACGTCTCCTTGGTTGTTCCGGTAGTAATTGACGGAGCCAACGATCTGATTCCCTGACGCGTAGGCAACTCCGTCGTAATTCGGGTCGAAATAAACATTAATTCGAGCTGGAGGGACATATGTCGGCGAGTTCAAGATTGATCCCACATTATCAAACCACGCTAGTAAAGTGTTGCGGACCGTATTGCCAAAATTACCGAGATCTGGTGCCCCTGATGTGTCTATCGTTATCTCAACGCCAACTGAAATATTTCAAAGACACAGTTTATCTATGAACAATGTAAATATTCAAAACTTGACAATTTATTTAATGGATAGAAGAAGTAATAAATAATACAAATAAAAACGTTCAATTCATTTGATTTCACTTGAAAAAGTGCATGATATGAAATAAATGTACATACCCAGAAAAGGTTTTAATTTAAAACACTTTCAAAAAATTATAAAAGGTAGTCAGCAGTAGCATTTAAAATACCTAATAAATATTTGTAAACCGAAGAATATCTTAAATTGCTAGTGGGAAATAAATCAAATAAACAACGTATTTTATTTAATTTCATCTGTGAAATTTGAGCTTGAATTTGTTTTAATTTTTCCAGCAACTGGTCGAAACATTTCAGGGATTAAAAATGTTGACAATCAAAATTAATTGCTATAGAATCAGAATTGGCTTTATATGTATTTTTCTTTCTAACATCTTACCAGTGGCTCCCGCCAGAAGACAAATTAGCAACGCTTTGGGCACCCACATATTTTCGGTGTTTCGGTTTAACTTTCCGAGTAGCAACTAAATAGATCTACGTGAATAACAACTGGATCTCCTTGATATTTATACGAATTGAATGTTAATCACACGATGCGAATTAATCCCCATGTATTAATTTGTCAGCTGCTTTGACCGATCGTTAATTTGTACAATGTTATCTTGATCATTTTAATTTTTTATAAGGCAATAAGTAAGCATAGTAAATTTATACTGAATGGATATTATGTAAACAAGACACTTATCGGTAGAAATTTTTTGCATCGTATAATTAACCTTTCACAGAAATTCAGAATAATTCTTTTGTAATGTCCACTGATCAGTTGTAACAAAATTATATTTTTAAAATTGTACAAAAAACAGTTCTTATTTACATTTATTTTTAAATACCTACAAAATATCTTAACTGGCGACTTTTTTAACATTTACGATTCTACTACAAGATTACATTAATAATCATTTCATTAGAAATTCATTTTGTTTCATTTAAACCCTAGAGTGGCAAATGATTCTTGAAAATGTGATAATTGTTTTGAATAACAATTATTATAAATATTATTTATTTTTTTATAAATCTGCGTATAAAAATCTATTTTTCCAATATTATAAGACATCTTAAATTGAGGTTATTTCAAAAAAAGACAGATGGCATGTGAGACAATAACTACTTATTAACTTCAATGATGATGTAGTAAATGCAGATGTTTTCAATTATTATTCTTATCAATAAAAAGCAAAACTTTTGATTCAAATGTCACATGACAAACAGTCTGCACGGAAGCACAAATAGATAACAATTATACATTATTGCCTATATATAATTGAAGTGAGCTCACGTAATCCTTTGTGAATGTCATTATCGGGAATTTATTATTATGCTTACTATATGCATAGTTAATAAATAATTATTAATATACTTAGATAAGACATATCACAATTAATTAAAATTGTAAACTCTTTATCGCATCAGCAAAACTATATTAAGTAATGTTAATTGTTTCATGATTGATGTATTACCTAGGCCGGCCTCAAGTCACATGAATTTTTTAATATTCTATTATTTTATCATCGAAAACCAAATATAAATGTAATTTGCAGATGATTAAATAAGTTGCGACGGAACAAAGCTTTGTAGGACTACCTACAAATCTTTGTTGAATTTTTCCATTTTTCACTCCATTTTTAACTGCCACTATTTTATTACATTTATTGCGCAAAAGCTATACTTGCTCAGATACAGATATATCGATAATTGGCTTTTACCTTATAATACTTTATATATTATGCATTAAAATATTTTATTTGTTTTTATATTATAATAATCTCGTCCTAAGTTTGATTAAAACAAAATAAGTTTAAAAAAAACAGTTTTCTAAGAAGGGATAGTCAAAATGAAAGTCACGTCAGATTAAATCAAAAACCACGGGCTTTCTTGTATGCGCATCTGCGTCAAAAAAACCTGTGGATTTTAATTTTAAGTTTGTAGTTGTCGCACATGACGCTTTTCTTAGCTACAGTTTACATCATTGATATGATCTTGTGTTGTCAAATGTCAACAAACTATTAGTATTGAAAGCCATATAATATAACTACGTAGTATTGCATGTAACGGCATTAATCAATTTAATCGAAAAATCAAAACACTCATGTGAAGATTTCAATCTGTGCTGCTTCAAAATTAATTTACTTAATCCGTCGTGATTTCGATTTTAACCACTCTAAAATGTCCAGGAATAACTCATGGTGATTAAAGGCGAGATGGCAATGAAAGATGTTTTGGTCAAATGCAGTTCGGCGGACTGAACTGTAAGTGTCATGATCAATTTTTAGTTTGACACAGCACATGAAATCAATGAATTAAGTAGGTACATAGATACTCAATTATATTCCGTACACTGTTAAAATTGTCTTAGTATGCATACGTACTAAATGGTCGTTCAATGGGAATGCCATTGATTTTAGTACAAGTGCC
>JABASI010004805.1:0-13373 GCA_019776505.1 Tomocerus nigrus | reverse complement strand
TACACACACTACACTTAGACCTTAAGCTACCTGCTACTTAGGTACTTTGAAATTATCTTTCCTCTATCCGTTCTTCGACTCTCGACACGCAGGTAGGATTTTATCTATTTATAGGTACTTAAGTCAAAAAGGTATTAAATCGGCTTACGCACATTTGTGCAGACCCGGTGAATCACCGCTTCACGTAGTCCAATGCTCTCTTTACACGAATTATAAATAAATGCGTACCTAAACAATTACGTTTTAGGTACCCGCAAAATGTATCATACGCTCTCAGAGTTCAAATAGTAATTTGTATTTATTTATATTCAGGGCGTGAAAGGATTATTATTACTATTTGGTTAAAAAAGATTACAACCCCCTCAGCATTCTTTAACGGTCATACACAAGGAGTCCGGCCGGATACGTTAAAAAGCATTACTCATGTTGTTATATCGATGTCTACATTATTTGGTTGTGTCGTGTGGCTTATATTTGTAAAGTTCCACTACCTCTTTTGATTCCGCGTTCTACTTATTTGCTATTACATGTATTCCATTAGAATAGAATACGATTTATATATAATTCAATAACTTGTGCCCAGCAGCTAAGGTTAATAGATATTGATATTTTTGCGGATGGTACCATAAACGTGTTTAAAATACTTTTGTTTGACTTCTTTTGTAGTACTGTTAGAGGACATATCCTTCGATGCTTTGCTTTCGTTGAAATTGTAAAGGTCGGGGTTTTAATTTAGAATACTGAATACATGCAAGGTATAATAAATACGCTTTTATTCCAATGAAACTAATAAACTATTAAAGAAGACATTTACATAACCGTAAGACCGTAACCCATATAGGTACAAAATCAACAAGAAAACTTTAGTTTTTTACACGCGCAGTATATTATTTATCTATGTACTTACCTATGTAGGGTATACATATGGCTACAATTTCGTAACTAGTGGGCATTACCAATTTGCCATTACATTTGGTTGGAAACGACGTGAGTATATGGGTACGGTATAAGTTTAAGGAACTAGACAATAGGAACAAAATTAAATCATTTTATTTGTTGTTACTTCTCAATTTGGCTTTAATCACCTCCTAACGAAAGTGTGTATGTTCTGTTGCAGATTGCAGATGCCGAGTCATTTTAAATGGACTACTACATAACTACCATAAGCAAATTGTCTTCATTATCTTGTGCAAAGGTAAGTATACAAAAGTTTGAAAATCATCCCCTTCTAAATAAATACGTAGTCAATTCATGCATAGCTAAAACATTAGATACTGATATAAACGAGATCACAAACTACCTACTTGGTTTGGAAACAGGTATGACAGTAATTTCTCAATCAACAATATCAAAGCTGTTTGAATATATTTAGCATACCAACAAACTGTAAAGCCTTACTACAATGTACCGATTATAGTTTGAATCCCCTACGTAAACCTGCCAATTTAATCTTTCGAATGTATTTAAATTTAAAGATATAAATGAAATTGTACATAGTTATTCTATTGTTTTATCAAGGTTATTATCTCTGTTTCAACTCTCGAAAATTGAAGGTCAACAAATGTAGTTTTCTAATACCCAAATTTTAAAATGCTACTGGTGCGTGTAATCAATGCTAATAGGATTCTTGGAATAAGTAGAGAAAGCATGATAACGATTTTTTGTCTGTTCTTTTAGCAAATTAACTATTAAGGTCTTACGTTGTCGACACTTTAGGAATAGTTTAGTATAGTAAAATCAATAGTAGGAGATAAGTCCTGTGTTTCATAATGCAACATTGGTATGCGCGTGGTGGAAAGCCTAATCATAATGCATATAACATGTTTATTGTATTATTTATATCTGTTTAGTAGGAGAAAGGTGGAAGTCTATATAGTTAGTTCTCAGTTTGAATAATGTTGAAGGTTTCGCTATAACCTCAATTATTCATACATCTACTACTGTGTATACGTGTCGAGTGTCGAGTGTTGGGGTTGAAAGTACTATATTTATGTATTAACATATAAAAGTTAAATTTTCCGTAACTTCTTCACATTATTTGTGAGACTATTTATAATGTATAGTTAAGTTTAGACGTAAGTAAATGAGAGTACAGTCATCTGGAGGAATAAATTACAAGGTCTTCTAACGATAAGTCTGTTGTCGTGGCATGACAGGACAAAAGTTTATTTCTTAATCGATTTAAGCTAGGTTAGCCTCCCTCAGCCCTGTGCATTGTACTGCGAGTGCATTGCTATAATTAGAGAAAGTTCATTCTCTTGCTTTCTCTGTGATTTCCTTAAGACAGCACAACACAACAAGTTAACTCGTTCACGAAAGTTCTCATGTATTTTTTATGACATCAAACGTCTCCGTTCCTTTAAAGCTGTTGATACTAAATTGTCGTAACACTTTGTTGGTTAATTTCTTGTAGGTAGAATGCTTTCTAATTTGCTAGCCAATGCGCTTTAAAATTATACACATTACGTTACGGTAAAAGGGAAATTCATAAAACTTTATGCGGGTTCTATAAAATGCAGATTTATAAAAAGGTCGGCAAACTTCTCGTGCTGCTAGTTACTACTGTACTGTGTAGTATTATTCATACAAGTATTTATTAAGACTAAAAGTTCATATCTATGGGGAGGAATTTATGTCATAATACATCACAATTGTGCTACGTATGTATTATTTATGTAGGAACCCTTAAATCATAATATAAGCGTACGTACTACTTACGTTTTAAAGTAAGTCAATAATCATAGCTTATCATTTCATATTATTTAATATATTAGTAACTGATCGTGGCCTAGAAATAAAGCTGTTTCTCTGGAAGGAGCCTTGTACTTGTGGAGGCTTTCTGGGCTGGACTATTGATTTTCCGTCGAGTTTAAATGCTTGCAACGAGCCAGAGACTAAACGCAAACTATGTAGAGACTTATTGCAAACCTTATGTCTCGTGTCCGTTCATAGTGTCATTACTTATGTATACTATACAACTATATTAATTAATCCTTTGGGACAGAAGATGTATAATTCAATGCTTAATTTTAGAGATTAAACTAATGTGCAGTTATACACAACAGACTAGCTATGGCTTTGAATTACACATTTAAAGTTTTACTGTTGCTCAGTAGTGAGTGAGGGAGTGGAGGGTCGTGTTGGTTTCGCAATGTATTCTTGTCTAAGTACATGGATAATATTAGAGAATATTATAGGAAGAGAATAGATGCTCCCTTAATGTAAGCACTTGTTACTTAGTTAATCGAATAGACGAATTTAAAGCTTCAAAATACGCCTCTGGAGATCGCGGCTCGTTTTACTACTCCACTTACCTCATTTAACATTAATAAACTGTTTTGGTCATGGAACAGGAACGAAGAGAATCCTCCTTTCTCATTTATTGCATTTCAGTGGAATATTCTACGGATTATTCTGCCCATTTTATTCTCGTACCCTTACCTCGTTATTAAATTACTATTCCAATAATAATTGTTCGATGCAATAGACATCAGAGAAAGAACAAGGCTCTGTTATACATATTTTAGTACATAAGACACAAAGTAAAATGTGGAAATGCTAAGTCTCGAGGCTAGAGGTTTCCAACGAAAGCCTACCATAAAACTTTCAAAACTTATCATATTCGTTCTTGTTTACCTATATAGAAATATTCACGCTGCAGTTGCACAAAAATAATTATTTCAATGCAATTGTTGAAAAGTACCACTCTGTTTTAATTACGAAATTACTTTACTTTTCAGATAGTGTTGTTAGTTGTTACTAACTCTCAAGTATGGCTAACTACGTTTGTCTAAAAGATTTAACGTCAGTGATATTGTGGTGACTGACTTCCTTTACGAGTATCCAACGAACCGAATGTGAAACTCTCAAATTCCACTAAAATGCGGTTGATGTTTTTAAGTGTGACCGACTGCACTTACTACTTCGTTAAAATTTTAATGTCTCTACTTTAGACGGAAACGTAGTCATTACCACTTTTGCGGAAAAGACTGTTATAATATATGCTCAACAGCTATGTAAAACTATAAGTACACTAGAAATATTTAAGTGGAGAATCACAGGACTCATTTTCAGTTCATCTTTATAGCGTAAAAGGATAGAATAATTCCATATAATCATCTCATAGTAATATCTACAGAAGAGTAGTGTCAGATGATTTGACCTAGTTAACAAGTACAAGTCAACTAGTCATGTCAAATGTCAGCACAAGTCAAAAATAAGTACACCCAGGCATATTTTCTATGTAGTAAGGAATTTATTTACTCTGCTCTACTGACAAAACCACAACATTTCACTTTCCATTTGTTTGCCGGTGACTAGTATAACAAACAACTCAAATGCTTTATTGTTTAGTATGCATAATATCACCGCACATGTATATAATTTAACGTTGCTACTCCACTTGCCACTCGGCACTCGCATAAAATACTTCGTTAGGCCATGCTTGTAAACGCAGAGGGCAAACCAACCGACAAGCAGAAACAAGCGAGTTATGAATAAATAGGCGGAGATTGAAGAGCTCCTCTTCATTATCATGACTTGGTCCTATATACTTATTTACTTGTTTATAGTTTCAATGTCTACATAATATACATAACACTTAAACTTAGTCTGACTTTTTTCATTCTTACAGACAGACTTATTTGCAAAGGAAGTATATATGTATATGTAGGGTGACAGGACACCACCCTATTCCTAATAATTTTAACGAAATTCTGGTAATTATTAACCGTTGCTGCTACAGCATGAATTGTTTGTGACTGTTGAGAGTGTCTGAGAAATAAATAGGATAGTATCTTACCAGAATAATAATATCGAAACTGCAGACTTGTAAATGATTATAGTTAGTATCCCTTGTGTCATTATGAGTCATTAGGTGACTATCAGGACTATGACATAATATTTGTCTGCAGTTTTCAGAAAGAATATTTATACATGCATAAGCTATCTCTGGAATACTGATTTGCATTGAAATTTTTACATTCATGGAGTCAGACGCTTATTGTTGCTTGTATCCAGCAACTCTTCCCTTGCCTTGGCAGGGATTTATCTCAACCGGGAATCAGCTTTTCTAATGATTCTGCACGAGTGCACAAAATGAATGGTTGGGATTTCTTTCATTCGCCCTTAATTTATAATGTTGTAGGCAGGTACGTGTTCTGTTCTATTTGCAAGTAGCTACACTATTGCATCTACCTAAAATATTTCTCATCAGTAGCCAGTAATATTGTTCTGGAATTTAAGTGCATTATCTGCTTTTTATAAATAGTTTTACGTACAGCAATGCTAAGCATCTAATACTACTATTACATTAGAAGGGAGTAGGTACTCTAAATAAAGTCAAATTGCAACTGCACAGAACGTTGCATTGTAACGTAACAGCAAAGTTTTCATCCACCCACGCTCCTCAAGTTGCAATTAAAATGTTATTCAAGACACGTAACTACAATTTTTGTCTATAATAATTCACTTTTATTGTGATTAACTTAGTATATTTTTATTATTGGTACATTTAAAACTACCGTGTGTAGATGATTTGTGCAACTAATTACAATTGAGGATACATTTTAAATGGCAAGTACTTCAGTATCACATTTACTTACTAATTTGTAATTTCAAGCAGGTTAAGTTATGTTATAACTATAAAATTCTTATTGGATAGGTAACTAAAATGATAGTGTAGAGTGTAGGTAGAGGAGAAAATATAACACTCCTTCGTAACACAACATATTTTACAATTCAGGAGATGAGAACGTGTTTAATAATAACATAGAGGGAAAGTCATGATTATTATATCCGTAATATGAATGTCTAAATAGGTAATTCAATCGTACAGGGTATGAAACTCTACTCTACACCAAACTGGGTAAATACTCTAGTACTATGAAATAAACCTTTGTAAAACGAATTTAATCTATAGTAGCGGATGGTGTATGACTGCAATGACATTACCTTTTGACACTATGAACTACAATATTAATTAGTACTTTCTGAGACCGTGGTAGTATGTGCACAAAATTTGAACCTTCGGCTAATTAGATGACCTGAGGATGACTCAGTTGACTTTATGCCAGTGACCCCATTTTGTGAAATCAGTGGTCCTATATTTCCTCTAGATGACACTGAAAGTTTTAACGATGTACTTTTATGCGTTCTAAAGTTACTGCGTAGGGACAGACAGACAGATACAGTATTTGTATACACAGCAGCTACGCTCTACGCTATTCTGATTAATGATTTAATGATATTATGCTCGTAAAGGATTACCTCCAGCCTTTAGTTGAACTGAAAGAAAATACGTAATAGATGCTGACATGATAAAAAGACAAGACATTGGATAGCAAACAAGGTCGGATTTACAACTTCCAATTAGGAACTTTATTAAAGTCCTTTTCAAAGAGTTGTGAGATCGTGAACGAGAAGATTCGAATTACATTGTTAAAATGTTAAAACACACAATACAAAATAGTGAGTATGTTTCAAAGGATGTTGTTAAGCAATATGCAGAAAATAATATTGACGCATATAACAGCTTGTTAATAATTGAATTTTATACTTTACCTATTCATCACATTTTGAAACGAATTAGATAAAAGCTCTTTCATGACTTTAATACGTAGGGAACTATCCTCAGGGGTTATTAGGTACCTATATATTATTACATTGCAGTATCACATTTACAATTTCGTAGCTAATTAGCTGTTATCACAATACTACTTGTAGAAATGGTTTAAAAATTGTTTGATGTGTACGAAAAAGTTAATTTGTTACAGATTTTGTACTTTTGAGATTAAAATTAGCTACTACATAATACGGTTTGTTATTTCAGTTCTATATGAGAAAAATATTTCATTTGTGTATTCCGAGAATTTCTAATGGGACTAGCGTTTCTAACAAGAGAATAAAGCAATTAATTAGTAGGTACTTACAACTTTTGATTTGAGTAAGCTGGTTAAGTTTCATAGAATTAGACACAGCGAGAACTAATTCAATCCCTGTTGCTCTGATATGGTTAAGTGAAAGCAATTAGGGGAATAGCACAAGATAAAATAAAATAAAAGTAGGCGAGACACTTATTTTGTGCAATAATAATGATCTCTCCCGGTTGTTCCTAGTGTGTAGTGTTAGCCGAGTTAGGAAAGAAAAAAGATAATAGCTAAAAACTCTATTGCTTAACCCAGTAAGACTGAAAGTTCCGTAACACGGCACGACCTGCTCCAAAAATACACATCGTAGGAAAAACTGTTATTACTGATATTTATGTAAGCTGTACACGTTTGTAGAAAAACATCCTCTATATAGACATAAGTAGAAATATATTGGAGTTCCATGTAGAAGTGAGCGTATATGTATTAAATGGCGCTTCTGGTATATATCTGTATTTATAGTCCAGTTCCTGTCATAATTTCCATTGGGACCTGTTTGCTCAATTGAAATGGATTGGCTAAGATGTGATTTGAGTTGCAATAGTGCCTAGTGCACTATCAACGAGCTCTACTACTGAAACTTCTGGCTATGTCTGTTCAATACGCTAACCTTGCCAAAACAAAGTCTGCTCTCTGATACTATAATAATAAGGCATAGCGTATCCCTTGCTATATTGTATAAGTTCTGTAGTTATAGGCATAGAGTGTATCAAAGGAGCAGTAAAATCCATTAAAAGGTAAGCTGTAGTAGTAAAAGTTTATTTCCAATGTGAAACGACTGTTTGTAACGTTCTATTTTTGCAAGAATGGGAAGGAAGGTTTTACTCAACGCTGACAGACTCATGAATACGGATGTATACACTAAGGTACGGAGCTCCATTAAAGAATGAATGTTATTGTACATACTGCTCCCGGTTTCATTCTCCACGAGAGTAAACTGAAAGTATGAATGGAAATAACCACTATATACAGACTAGTGCTCCGACAATTTCTTTTAGTAGAAAAACAAAGTGATAGAGTCATGGGTGCATATAGTACTACTATTTCGACTTAGTATATACATTGAAGAAATAGCAAAGTACCTTAAATAGATCAGCAAGTAATAAAAAGTCAAGCAAAAGCAAAATCCGCTCATATTTCTACTAGCTACTCCAAATGCCAATGATCACGTCATAGTCATCCTTTCAAAGTATTCATTTCTACTATTGATTCGTTTAAAGAGGATTATTCTCTTCTGCCTTTTGGCAAAAGATTGTATTACAAAGTAGTGATATGATATTGTATACTATTGATAGCATCTACCTGTTTAAGTAACTCATATTTAGGAATAGCATTAATTTAGAAAACCAGTAACGAAACTTAGAGAAATGACCATGCTTTATTTAAAAAATTAATTACGATTAAAATGGTTTACTTTGTAATCTGATGCAAACAATTCACTATACGGTATTGTTTAGGCTACCGGCTATTTAAGTCAATACCGCTCCATTCCCATTTCAAATTAATTAAGAGATTGTGATTTTGCAATCAAAGAGGTAAACAATTATTTAATATGCCGGTTTTAATACTAAATCTACCATTTGCTCTCAAGGTCACAGGCATTATGAAATTATACCGTGTATTTATAGAACTATGATACGTGGTAAATGCTTTAACGGATATCTGATTAGGTTTTCCGAAGAAAGTAATTGTGAAAACTTTTCATACTACAGCGAAAAGGAGCCGAGGTACCGTATATCATTAAATGTAGCAAACTGACAAGGTTGGATTTAGTTGCAAAGTAAACACTAGTCGGGATACATGTACGTGAGCGTTTACTTACGAAACAAAGCCTTCTGAGTGAGCTGCATCGATCGTCACTCACACTACTATAAGCACCTTACACTTCATGCAAAGACAAATAAAACAAGAAATTATAGATTTTCCGTGAACGTTAAAAAAATCTATAAACAGCTTCTATCATTCTTCACGGGGTATAGTGTACAATTTTATGTCTCATGGTATGACATTAAAATTACCATGCTGTATGTTGCTGCTAGCAAAAATTAAGTGAAAAAAAATCTATTCAGGTACATTAATTACTGCTATCTATATCGCACTAATAAATGGTGACCCTGGATAAGAATTACACAATCAATTTCTCGAGACCATTTAATTAACCAAGATATAAGATACGTAACTTAACTAGCGAAATTCTAGTAAGATATGAACTTCAATGTTTGCATAACATTATTATTCCTAATAGGTAGCAATGCATTCATATTAATTATACATGCACATATATTTACAGTAGATCCACATTGACGCTCATGTTTACAAAAGGACCGACTCATTAAAGACAATGCCCTATGTTTTACATTTACCTACCCTTTTTGGTCTTTAGAATTTAAATAGACAGTTTGAATATGGACTCTGACCTCTTAAGTAGCATGATTATATCTTGATATAATAGCTTTTAAAAAGGAGTAGTACTTTTTGTAATATTTCTATACATAAGGATGTACATGAATATTCATCGCTAATGAACTAGAACACTGAAGCATAGCTAACAATACGTAAAATCAGTTTCATAGTGTCATACATGGGATATTATCTGCTGCTAAAAGAGGATGGAATAATTACTATGCGTGATATATTCTTTATTATGCAGGTATGTTCACAGAAAATGTGTAGGAAATATTTGGTATAGTATGATTTGAGTAATTTAAGTATGCAAACGCAGCAAGTTCTTTGGTGCAAACAGTGAGTGACTAACAGCTTGCTTAAGTGCTACTTTATTCCGTAGACAAACAATTTCAAAGTCTCTCTCCCTCCTACATAGATATAACTCAAGTTATCTATTAATCTTTCCATGTCAGTGAAAGAAAAGGTTTGAATAGCATTATAAGAATTACTGCATCACCGGCCGGCAGTCCTTTTTCTTCGTAAAATGTACCTAAAGCATGCATATTGCATTGTGTCATGTTTCCTAATGGCTAGCAAACGTTCTTCCTTTGAATGCGTGCAACTGTTTGATGTTTGTATTGCACTTGCCACTTGCTTGCAGTTAAGCTCATTGTCAGTTGAAAGAGTTGCTTGTCTGTGTGGCTGGGTTTTCGTCGGTCTGGGCTCAATGGCTGCATGGGCTAAAGTCACTTTGATTGAGTACACTGTGAATTAATTGTGTAAATAGTTTGTCAGTGTATTCAATTGGACAACGGAGAATCACCTGGTTCATTGGCCATGGCAATGCTCTTCAGGAGTCTACAAGACAAATAGCTAACAATAAGTACTAGCTATAGTTATGTATTGTGCTACCACATCCTCACATCACTAACAAAACACTTTGAAAAAAATAAGACTTTTTCTCACATGTGTTATGTTACCTACAATGACTGTAATTGAGGAAGGCGGATATAAAATTCACATGCTTAACGCTCACTATTTTTCAATGTCTTACTAAGCTGAACGTAATAATTTCTGGCTAAATTTCAATTAGCCCGTGATTTGAATATTCACTTACTTAGTACGTACAATAACCATTTATTGTTCAATAGAAACGTGATTGTTGAAAGTAAAAGAAAGTGTTAGCTAATGGGTAATAGGGTAATAATGCATAATTTAAAACCTATCTTAATTCTGATTATGTCTACACACTACTCTTGCTCAATATTAAGTAAAGTAGTACAGTAAATTGCAAATAAACTTTAATGGTAGACAGACAAAGCCTTTTAAGTGCTTATTCAAGAAAAGATTCTCAGAAAGAGCAATAAGGGCATTACCTACTCAAGGTTTGCTAGTTACGACTTGATTCACATTATTCCTTATTTGCGATTGTTACAGTTTTATATAAAGGATTATCTTTTTATCCATCTCCGCAGAAATTACGCTTTGGTAGGTTTTTCCAAAAATTGTATTGTAATTTTCCATTGCTCTTCTTAACTCTATTTAACATATGCAAACATTCGTAAGATCTTTAATGGGGAGCCAGAGTAAATGTAATTTCATTATTAGCTTAACTTAAACTAGGATATTCCTTCTGTAGATACTTAGTCTCATAAATATAGGAGGAAAGCAACCGGAGATTGTCTACTCATCACAGAAGCAGTTCTGTTGTTCGTACAGTGTGTGTGAGTATTATATTAATTTTTATTGCGCCATTGTATTATGCATTACGCCCTGTCCGCCTGTTACGCTCGTTATTGTTAACGTAATAATAAAGATGAAGAGAAACGAGGCGGAAATGAATAAAGACGCAACTAGAATTTGCTTTCAGCATCCTTCTTTTAAATCTGGGTTCACTGATTATGAGTTAAGATTCTACTTATGTCGAAGTTCTGCTACTAATATTTATTTTAGCACATTGTACACTTTAATTACTGTACGAAATGCAATATTCAAAAGCATTAATTAAGTGACTACGACGGATGACTGGGTTTATACAAAATAGAATTACGGGATGAGACTATATAGACTTTTCCTCTAGGTACTTACATAGTTACATAAGTCATTATTATCTCGGAGAAAGTTTTTGCTCATCATCTTTTAATTTTTACTAGAGAAGTAATTTTTAAAAAGTCCTACATAATTTATATGACCTTAATGACAGTTTTTTTCATAACGTGAGATTATTTGGCTGTAGTTAGGTCCCAAATGGATAACTGACTCTTGTAGTAGGTATACTGAATTTTCCATGCAACTTGGTAACAGATTGGAAATTTCGTTCACTAATGGTTAAACTTTGAAACACTTGACAAGAATCAGTAATATGAGTCAATGCAATTAACAATTGCATTGTTGCTCCGAAATAATGTAATAACTACCTACCAGAACGTTTACTAATATGGCAATAATTGCTGCATGAACTATATGAAAAATATCCAAGCTTCAAATTGTTTGAAAATTTCACATTCTACTAGAAGTTTTCCTAGTATCAGACTTCGGACTGTTTTCAAGGAATTGTACAGAACATTTCCCAAATCCGGTCTTCTTTGCCTGCTGTTTCATAACTTTCATTCTATTTATAATAGTTGAGTTGATGCAACCCTTTTGATTTTTGATGCATAATAAATAGGAGGATAAAAAGGTTGCGTGATAGTTTATATATTTCAAAGAAAACTTCATTCAGGGGATAAAAATTGAGTTTGGTGGGAGATTCTCAGAAATACTATGCACTGATGAAGTTTAAACATAAACATTTTCTATTTTCAACAGCACACTGAATGGTATCATTGCATCTTTAGAGTTATAATTAGATTAATAAGTAATACAGATACATTTTATGCGGTAGTGTTCACCTAGGTTAAGTAGAAGTAAAACAGTCAGTCAATCAGAAGTAGTAGAGTGGGCGTGAATGGTGTTTATTAGCAGACAGGTTATTTACTAGAGCGTCTTTTAGGTACATCTTTGAGATGAATTTTTAAAAAGTTATTCACTCCAGGGCACTTACCTTTAGGGACAGGGAAGTTTAACTGAGAAAGAATGTCTGTCTGGTTAATATATATATTTAGGGATAAGAAAGGGAAATTTTTCTCAAAAATAACAAACAATTTTCCTATAGCTAAGTATGCTGAGGGAACAGATAAAGTTATAGCTGAAAAGATGCGTTAGGTGTAAGAAAGGTAGAGAATAATGACTTTTGATAGATTGTTAGAGTAATCCATGATGGATTACTACATTGATAGGATAGACGGCTAGACTGAATTATTTACACGACATGAAATCACTAAGTGATCGTGAGTGAGTAGGTATTATCGTATTTTGTCTACGTTTATCTAGTAATAATACCCAACTTTTGGCCTATATTACATTCTTTCTTTGAGAATCTTTAGGACGCACGTTAGCAAACATTAAAAGTATTGTATGGAACGGAGTATTAGAGGATTTACTAGTAAGAGCTATGATTTTCCTTTCATTTCTCAAAGGTTGCGTGTGTGAGAAAGTTTTTATAATCCATTCTCCAGGGGTCCTTTCTTTTATTATTCTTTGACTAACCCTACCTTAGCTCCAATCATCTTCTCTACTCTTTATTAGTATGCCTTTTAACTTTGTAGCTAAGCCGCTGCTCCTCTCCTCCTTCCCAGCTCAAATTACCAAAGTGTTTCTTTTTTCAACCCCGCTTTAATTACATCAATAATTAATTAAAATGTATCCGTATCAATCAAGTTGGGAGCACAGTAGATGATATGTGCCCACACATTCTACTCAATAACCTGTGCTCATTTCACATAGGTATGTCTATTAGTGATACGTGGGTTATAGCTATTGATTTTTTCTTTCAATCAGTGTAGTTTCCCATACCGAACAATACGTGTACTTTCACTCGTATTTACCGGTGAATTGCCACATCAATGCATATCTACGAGTGATTACTCGTTGAAATAAACTTCTTGAGAAGTGCCCACTAGTGTTTTTGAACCAGTGGAATATCACCAGTAATTTCGAGTTCAAATAAACTTCCAAACTCTC